>CAJNIZ010011955.1:0-10400 GCA_905231905.1 Symbiodinium pilosum | reverse complement strand
AAACCCAAAATAATCTATCCCCCCTTGCAATGAGGCCTAAGACCCAGAATTAAGTAGACACGGGGGGGGGTGTACCAAAAGTATGTCTCTAGGATATTCTGATGTTGGGGTTAGGCTGTGGCCTTCAACTTCTTGCGCTTAGGAGCCCCTTAGATGGGCCGAACCTTTTACGGAATGAACCGTGTCAGAAGTAGATGCTGGTCTTGAAAAGGACCGTGACAAACACCTTGTTTTGGTGTGATCGCACCCCACGCCGCGCACGACGAATTCGGCCGCTCGTGAAGAGCTTCTGCGGCAAGATTCAGTCGGGCCCTGCTGAGATGCGATGCGCTGACTGTAACCTGGAGAAAAAGAGTGGCTGCGATTCGCCCTCAGGCGGACTCCGAGGATCGGCCAAGCCACAAAGTCTTTCAAAACGCTTCTTCGCTTCTCGCAAGACCTGCCTCTGATAGCTGTTGTATTTGTTCTGTTCCAGCTCGAGCTTCATGACTTGGACGCTTCACCAGTGCATGCCTGTCGCCGCGAGCCATCTGTGACTCGACGGGTTGCACAACATCAAATGTCTTCGCTGGGTCATTGCCCAGGAGGTGATGCTGCGCGTGCATGGTACGCAACCGCGACCAGGGGTCAGAGAAGCAGCACTGAACAAAAAGGACCAGCGAGAACCCCGTGAGTACAGACCAGTGCGTCACTGCTTGCGGATTTTTAGCCGCAATACCGGGAGCTACGATAAAATCGAACACTGCAACGCTGAAGGCACTGAAGCACTCGAAGTCATTTGCGAAAGAATTGAGGACACCCACGGCCTGCCCAACACAAAGTCCAAGATTTGGGACTTGTGAATTGACGGCACCATGTCGTCTGTTTCTTCTTCATTGCAAACTCAGTCTGAGTTATCCGCTCGCGGTCCGGGACGTCCAGAAGCTTTACGGCCCAACCTCCATGAGCATGTTTGGAACCAGCTTGTGGCCTTTCGCGGCTGCCCAGGAAATTGCTTTCATGCCAGCATGGTCTCTCTGGACAACGCTTGCAAGCCGGGAGAGCAACCACGGCACTGTCCTCCTTTTTCCCACTCAAGTATGCCGGGAATGCCCTGGCAGCTCGTCTGTCGACATCCGGCTCTTCCGCGCTGACCCCAAGTAAATACGTCCATCCCATAATAGGAGAGCTGTCTTGCTTCGCAGCCACGACGAAAGGGCACCCGTCCTTGTACCTCAGCCACAGCAAGGCTCGACTGGCTCGTGGCATTGCATCTAGACCTGTCATGTGGGAAGACGTCGCTATAAAACGCACTGGACATCCCCAGAATGTCGGGGCGCACGCATTGCAACACTTGTCTGGGCGCATGTCCACCCTGAAATACTCGGCGCAGCGCAGAGCGTCGTTGCCAAGATAGTCTGGCCATCCACTCTGTAGCCGTGAGCAAGCCTCTCCATCACTGCCTCAGAATTTTGTTACGCAACGGCACGTGCTTCTCAACCATCAATGCCTTGTATCTTAGAACGCCGTATTGCTAAATGCTGAAAGAAGACATTCGTCTTGTGAGTATAGTACATCCTTTTCAAAAATTCTGATCACTTGAGCCCTGGCAGCCTCAACAAGCAGGGGTGAGCAAGTCAGAGATGCAGATGACCACTATCTCCCAGAAGGTCTTTTCATCCTCGATAGCCAGGATCGGCTTAGCCTGCACCGGCGGCTGCTCCCTTGCCGCAAGCACCACTGGCGTTTCCAGCTCGAAAAGGAAAGCGTCAGCGGAGAACGCCATGGCTTCGACTTTCAAAATTTCTAGGGCTGAGGAACCACAGAATCTTCAGGACAGGCAGGCATGTTGCATGCATGCCAGCAAAACACAGAGCATGGTAGTGACTTTTGCTTCAATTAGTTGGTTGTTCAACTGAAGATCATTGCACGCACTAAAGCCCGCTTCATTTTAGCTCCAAGGGGCCCCTGAGTCGCAACAGCCGCAGTTGACATGTGCTTAAGTGACAGGTCGTGAGGAACACAAGATGCACCTATACAATCCCCTTCCGACTGTCACATCAGCGCTCTACATGCGTGCTCAGGCCCCCGATCTCGCTTTCGAAATCGTCGGTTGGCAAAGTTGCCAAGACACTGGCCTCCTGGGATTCTTTGGCCCGTCGGAGCCTCTGCTGCTTCCGGGCACTAACGAACTCCTCGTTAAACCTAACAATCCATGCCTTTCGGGCATGGTAAAGAGCAGCTACCTTAAAGGCTTCAGAAGTTGCCTTCGTCAAGCAGTCTGCCAAGTTCATGTCCGAGGGAACCCAGGTGAGATAGCACTTGCCATCTTCTCGCACGCCCTTTTGAATGGCGCTGGCCTCCACGCCAGTTCCAAGCAACGGTGAGTCTGACGATGAAATGGCATCGTAGAGCCCTCTGCTGTCTGTTACCAGCAACGACTCCGTCTTTGACGCCAGCTCCTTGGCGTGGCGCATGTCAGCTCTTGGCCGTTGATCAGGGCCCAGAAAAGCCTGCATTTCCATCCCTTGTCCTCGGCCTCGTAGACGCCTTGGCATTCGGAACCATTCGTTCCTTTGACCGGTCTATCCAGTTTCCAGGATCGCCAGTCCATGGCTTGAGGATGTCGGGGTCTGCGAAGCAGGTGATGTAGCCGCCGGTGGCCCCACCATCAGGCCTATTATTATGGCCCGCATCTCCAAAGTGGACGGCGACGATCTGGTCCCAAGTCAGGTCCATGTAGTTAAAGGAGTGGAAAACCAGGTCCTCCTTCGCAGTCTTCCTCAGCTCTTTCATGAGACTGTTTGCCTCACGGAGGTTGCTCAGCGTGGCTTGGTTGACTGCCGATGCCGCGATGCCTACTCGAGCTGAGTACATAATGAGGCCTCTGTACTGCGAAATCTCCTTTGATGCCAGCGGCGCGCTGTCTCCACGGGACTTGTCGTCGCTGATCTCGATGGGCACCAGGGTGTTGCAGTAGGTCTCCTGGGTCACACGGATCTCGAAGTTCTTCATCTGCCGGATTTCCAAGCCTGCAAAGGTGAAGCTTCCGGTTCTCCACGGGGACCACGCACACATGCCTCGGATCTTTTCGCGCAGGGCCATGAACTCCGGATCACCATGGTCGCCACTGATGATGAAGTCGTCCACGTGGGTGCCGACTCGGACGATGACCTTGCCGGACCGGTTCTTGAATATCCAGAGGCATCGGTCTATGTCGCGCGGTCGTCCGCCCAGGGATCTAATTTTGGCATCCACGTCCAGCCAGAAGATCCGTGGTGCATTGGTAAGTCCATAGACAGCACCAACCACCTCCATCAAAGCCCCTGGGGCCAGTCCCAAGGCCATTGCCAACTCGGGAACTCCCCGGGCGAACAGCTGGCTTGTAAAAATGCCGATTTGGCATCAGCACACTCGATGGTGCGCTTGTCGAAGGCTGCTGCTTGAAGCAGCATGTTCCGACCAAGTCGACTCAGAGTAGGTGAGGCGGTGAGAAGTTCTGGCTGCCCTGTCCTTGTATTCCTCCTCGCAAGGTCCGGGCGCTTGTACCCGATGAGCACCACGCGCGCCTTTGCCTTGGACTTGCCGTCGGCGCTGCTGACCTCGTTCTCGGAACTTGTTGGCGGTTGTCCGTCTGGAACCGGTTTCCATGTCAGGATCCATCGCATTGGGATAATGCGATCCTTGACTTCCTCCTCCGACAGCCCTTCTTGATCTCAGGACTTCCGAGATCTCTCTCGCCATGGCCTCGTCCATGCGCTTGCGGTCCGCACGTCCGAGCTTCCGGTAGTTGACCTCCTTGTTGCTTGCCATCTTGTTCTTGGCGTAGGTCGCTCCTGAAGCTACGCATGCCTGCAGGTCATCCACGTCGAACTCTATGACCATCGCCTCCTCCTGGTTCTCGCAAGCCCGACGGATCGCCTTGATGAGGTCCTTCTCTTCCTGGCGCAGTCGGTGTATTTCCAAACGGAGGCTGTTCAACTTGATGCCCTGGTCCGTGTCATTCTGGAGCTGCTCTATCCGCTTCTTGACAAGCATGATGGTCTCGTTGTCAAGGTTGGCCGACTTGTCTGCCTCGGTCAGGCTAAACACTTCTGGTCTAAAGTCGCTAGAGGCCCCAGGCGTCGCGGATGGAGTTGATGAAGTCGCTGATTCTGGTCTGTCTCCTAAATCAGCTGCTGCTGCTGGTTGTTGTGAGGTAGTTGCCCCAGGCGTCGCGGATGGAGTTGAAGAAGTCGATGATTCTGGTTTGTCTCGGCCCCGCCTTTCCTTTGACTCACTTGTCGCCCGCTTCTTCTTCGTAGTCGGCTCCGGCGGTTCCTCGAACTCCTTGCGCTTGGGCGCCAAGACGTCGTAGCCCTCTTTGTACTCGACATGAGTGCTTCCTTTCCATTTCTTCATGTACACTCTGTCGGCCGGTGCCCTTGCGCTGATCCACTTGTCGACGAAGCTTCCAACACCTCCTTGAGGATCCAACCACTTCGTGACTCGCTTGCCTGTGAACTGGTCCGCCGGCACAGGACAGGAAGCCAAAGAGGTCGGTACGAACATCCGACTTCTCCAGGAGTTGCGGCGCCGGATCAGCACGCGATTCTCAGTGTCGAGCTCCCAAGTGTCCGGGGTCTCACCGTGCTGGATGCTTTCTGGCATCCGTTGCAGTTTGGGAAGTCCTTCCAAACGCCGAGCTGCATTGGCAGACGCCATCTGCTGCCACTTCGCGATCTGCTCCTGGACGGTGGTCCTCGCTGGCGCTCGCTCGGCTGACCTGCTCCTCGACGTTCTCCTCCTCGAGGCCTGGTCCCTTGCTGAAAGTCGTTCTGACCAAGCGTCCATCGCGTCCTGGAGCGAATCTTCCCACTCGTGCGCAGGTTGTGCTTCTGAAAGTCCTGGTTGAGGATCAGGCGCGCCACCAGGAGCAGGTTCTTCAGGCAGTGCGTCCTCGTACTCGAACTCGGTGGAGAAGGGTTCCTTCATGACGTCCACGAAACGCTTCAGCCCCTTCATGATGTCCTGCACCGGTCGGATGACGACGTTGCCCTTCGCCATCAGCTCGGTGATCACCTCCTGCTCGCTGGCCATCCTTAGTTGTTCCGGGGCGCATCGTCACAAGGGTGTGCCCATCAGGACCCAGACCACAGAGACACGTCCATCTGGCAGCACTGGTAACTCAAGCATTGCCACTCTGGGGTTGACAGTTGTTGGTCCCCTGGCTCGCCTGGCTTTCAACGTGGCATTCCTCCAAACGCACACCCAGTCACCAGGCTGGTAGTCCAGGACTGGTCGGCGCAGCGTCATGCAGGCGAGTGAACGTCTCGCGGGCGAGCTCCTGCTTGTGGATCTCTTCGGCCCGTGCGCGCCACCTTTGCTGCTGCCAGAAGCCTTCCGGTCGTTCGCCCCGATTCTTGTTCACCTCCAGCGGGTCCGCGTCCTGCCTTGGGTTGGAACCAAACGCCCATTGTATTGGCGAAAAACCCTTGACAACCTCTGTCTGGTTGTGCGCAGAAGCCGCCAAATGTCCACAAAGTCGAGCGGGGAGCTCCGTGTTCTCGTTCCTCAGCCTGCGCATAATGTGCTTCACAGACTTGACCGCAGTCTCGACCGCTCCATTCTGCCAGTGAGCCTCCCCAGGCGTAGTGGGGAGGCCGCGTCCGATCATGCCACAGAACTCCGCGAAGTCGCCCTTTGCCAACGACGATTGGGGATCCGTTAGAATCCACTCTGGCTTCGGCCGATGTTGGAGCCAGGAGCCCGCGAAGGTCTCGACTAGGAGTTGCCCAGGGTCAGTGCCCGATTCGTTCATGGGCCCTTCCCAGAGCATCTCCACCCACACCAGGCGCATGACCAAGCAGATCGCGAGGAGGTACCTTGCCTTGCGTCGGTTGCGGGAACACCAACTCAAACACGTCCATGCCAAGCATCTGCCACGGCTGGGGCTTCGTCCCCACGGAGTGTGGAACCACCATGTTGCCGCCGCGCTTGGTGTCCAGACAGGCCTGGCACTTCAGACCCAGCGTGGCATTCCTCGATCTCGACAGATCCTGGCCAGGGCTCGATTCGATGGGTGTCCGGCTGCCTTGTGCAACTTGGTCAGCAAAGCCCGACCTTGTTCTCGCATCTCCTCTGTCACCTCGCCCTTGTCCGGCACGTCGAGGTTCATGTCGGCGTCATTCTCGATCTGCTGGGCTGCCGCAATCACTTCCGGGGCGCCATGTTCCTCCCTGAACTTCATGTACTGGCTCTTCCAAAGCCTTGCCACGTTCTCAGTCATCTTCTCTGGGTACACGGCGTGGTTGACGAACATCTCGGCGCGGGGATCCGGGCGCTCGAGCTCTCGGTGCCCATGTGAACGGTCGCACACCACGTGCATCTTCGTGGAACTGCCGGTCATTGTGGATCACCGTGAACTGCTTCTTAATGAGATCCCGGTCCCAGAGCTCATCCCAACCATGCAGCCATCAATCAGGGTTCGGAACGTGGATCCATGTCGTCCAAGCAGTGTCTTGAACTTCCTTGCCGCCGCCGTTCCCCACGATGTAGAGGTCGAAGACATTTCCAGGCACACACGCCGAAGGTCTCCGCCTTTAAGGATGCCCTCCGTCAGGCGGTTCACGTTGTCCAGTCGCCTTCATCTGCCTCTTCCGCAAAGCTGCCGGGGAAACAGGTTCGGTGGCGGGAAGAACACATGCTGGAGAGAACAGTGTGTCTTCCATGGCGTTTGCTCCCCGATCTCCTTGAGCATCTTGTCCACATCGGCCGACTTCATGAGGTCATAGCCGGCCCCGATCGTCTTGTTGTGAACGTCCACACGCTTTTCCAAAATTGCCATCAGTTCTGCCTGTGACCTCCCAGGCACGCAAGGGTTGCAAGGCGTCCAAAATGGCCGCCATGTCGAATTCATTCGCTGCGTCACGCAGCTTTTGTGCCGTGGAGGCTGGCAGGGGCTCATCTTCTTGCTTCCATGGTTCCACGAAGTCCATGTCCTGCACCTCGTTGTCTTGGCCCCTCGCCTCGACGGTGTCCATCACTTCCGCTTGGCCGTCACCAGCTCGACGCGGTCTTCGCCTCCGCTGTCGCCTTCTTGAGGCGCTTCTCCTTCACGTCCTTGGCCGCCAGCGTCTCGGCCTCCCAGCCAGCCATGCGTCGAGAGCCTCCACCACATTCTGGGGAAGGTTGGTCCGGGCGCTCTCCCCAGGTGCTCCTTTGGCTGGGGCGCACTCCGTCCAGCAGCCGTATCGGTTCGCTCGGAGGTGTAGCGGCGCGTCCCTGGCATGGCCACTTGTAGCGGGGGTCCCGGGTATCCGGGTTTTGCTGGCGAGTGTAGTCGAACTCTGTCTTCTCCCCGCTTCCACGGCTGCGCCCCTTGCCCTTGGCCGGGCGTGCTTGCTTCATCTCCTCCGCCACGACTTCTCGAACGGCTTCCCGGATCGTTGCCTTCATGTCGGTGCTCACCGCGTCGCTGCCAGGGCAGGTTTGCTCTAGCATGTCGCCTGAGCCAAAGACATAGCGCAGCTCATCGATCGACAAACCTAGCTCAACTGCTTTCCATCTCCGAGCGCTCTTCCGTCTGGAGTTCTAACATGTAGCTGTGCTGTGTGGCTTCAGGCGCTGCAAATCGAACGGTTCGTGATGCGGAGGTCTGGTTCTTGGGGACCCACTTGTATGTTGTTTTGGCTGCCTGCTGTCGGTACGTACTTGCCGATGTCGTTGGAGGCCTAGTGGGTGGCTCGCTTGCTGCCTTGTGTCTGACGATGTCGCTTGCTATGGGCTGGTTGTGGCTGAAGACATGCTCTGCTATGTCCATGACCAAATGTCCTTTTGGGGTCTTCCTAAGCTGCACCATGCGCCCATCCACCAGACATCTTCCCCGAGCACAACCTATAAAGGCATCCAAGGACTTGAGCTCACGCATGCCAACCAACACAGGTACCCCTTCACTAGGTAAAGCGAAGATGCTGAACGCAACGTTGCCACGAACCAAATCCACCTTGAAAAGAGCCCTTCCCCACTTCCCACTGCCGCACCGAAAGTATGGTCTCTCGCGCTCATGGATCACAATCTTGGTGTCAGGTCTTGCGGCGGCTACGGCTGCACAAAGCTTTTTCACAGCATCCTGGCCTCCGACCGTCGCTGTGGCCCCGGTATCTATCAAGCCTTCAGAAGCTGCCAAAGCGCTGCCCTCAGACCTGGCCTCGTGCTCGGAAGTGGCGAAGAACTCGACGCCGGCCTCCACGTGGTACTTGGAAAACTGCTTGCCCTTCTTAGTTGGCCTCCTCCAGCATCTTTGCGCCCTTCTTGCCCTTGTTGCGGGGGCCCTTGGCCTTGCCGCTGCCCTTGCTCATGTAAGCCGAGGTTGGCTTGGGCTGTCGCTGTTGTACGTTGCCCCAGCCACGGTCTCGTGCCGCAGCCGCCACGGCTCGTCTTGCTTCAGCCAGGTTGCGGTCGTTCTCGGCAATCATCGCCTCCAGCTCCTTCTTCTGGTCCTCGAAGTCCTTCTGCTCGCCCTTGAGGCTGGCGAACACTTCGTCCGACGGCACCTCGCCGCCTTCCTCGTCTGGAGGCCACTCTTGCCATTCTGCATTGGGCTCTGGTTCTTGGTAATAACCCCAATGGCTAGGGTCATACCATTCACCTTGTGCTTCAGGTTCGAGCCAGGCGTTCTGGTAGTGGAGGTAGGCGGCGTCCGTGTACCCAGTGATTCCATTATTCCTTAATTAATCCAACATTGCTTAAAAATTTTGGTTCATCGCTAATTAGCGAGAATTATATCTTAATTAGAGCGTATTTTTTTAAGAAGTAATTTTAAAATTATTTGCTAATTAAAGGGTAATTCTCCTTAGTTAAGAAGATTATTCCTTAATTAAGGTGATCGACGTTTTTTAAGGAATGCTTTTTTTGATAATTAATATTCCTTAAAACATCGTTAAGGAATAATAATTTAAGAGGTAATTTTTGGTTGATAATTCATTTTTGTTTGTAGAGAATTTATTAGGATTTTCATGTTGCGTGATCAATGAGGTGCTTACGTGTCATGTAAGAGAATTGCAGTGCTCATGCATGAGCCGTTTGGTGATGTGTGCGGTTGTGCGATTGCATGCAACATGTGGAAGTTTTCCGGGCTCATGGATCATACGTGATTTGCAAGAATTTTAGATAGGCCATGGCTGCACCTCGAAGGTCGAACACAGCCAGCTTGTCAGACATACAGCCCATACTGAAGGCATCCTTGCCTGCAAATTTGGATGGTGATTTTGAGTACCCACAGGGCCTGACAGATTTCATTGTGGAGTTCGAAAGTCTTCTGAGACAGCTCTTGTGCGCAACGCCGAGGGTGACTCAAACTTTGATCGAGCAGGCCTTGTTGAAGAGTTTTCAGTCGGTGGAAGCTTCTAAGGCAACAGGATTTGCAAAGCAAATTGCTGCTGCAGCCCAGCATGTGTGGCAGAAGATGCATCAGACTACATCAGGAAAAAAACTCCCAGACGCAGTTTTGAGGCTTGTGCAGGTGGTTCGCAAGCAGTGGCCTCAGTTGGCTCCTGCAGCCATGCCGAGAAAACCGTTGCCGATAGTGTCCCAGGACGCAAGTTCGCGGCCTGCTGATGGAAAGTTCCTGCAGCAGACTCGGGAGTCGCGAGCTTTGAAAAAGCGCCAGAGCGAAACTGAGGAAGCTGACTTGAAGAAGCTTAGGGCTGCGTACAGCCTGGAGGTTAGCCAGCCCTGCTGCAGCAGGAGCCTGCAGAGGACGATTTCAGTTTCGTCAGACGATGGTGCTGCCGAAGTGGTTCCCAGTGCTGCCAGTGCTGCAAGTGCTGGTTGCAAGCCAGAGGCCTGGCACGTGGAGCACACCTACATGAACTCTGCCACAGGCACAATTGTTCGCAACCTTGCAGGAGCCGAGGTTGCGGCAAAGAAGGTTCGAGCTGGCAAGGACGGCTACACGCAGGCGCTGTTTGGGAAGGACTGGGTGAAGACCTCAGTGGCCAACATCACCTACCATACCACGCAGAAGAAGATCAAAGAAGGCCTCTCCTGCGAGGAGGGGCCAAGCCACCGAGTTCGCAGCAAAAGAGCTGCTGCTAAAGCCAAGGCCAAAGCGAAAGCCCAAAGCAAGAGCAAAGCCAAGGCAAAAGCCAAGGCTAAAGCAAAGGGGCGGCTAAGGCCGAGGCGCAGCTGTGGCGCCGGCCTCGGTAAGCGTGGAGGCTCCTGGGGAGGAGCCGTCTGAGGAGGACAACAAGCTGCACAGAGTGCGGCACACTCGTAGAGCCTACATAATGGCCTGCAGGTGCCCCGCGACAGAGAACTCCGTCCACAAGCTGCGCCTCATCGTCGAGTATAGCCTTAAGAGAGACGGCGACCAGTACCTGGAGAAGTGCAAGCGGGCGAAGGACGAGATCATCTCCAGGAACCTGTCATACTCTGAGGGT
>CAJNIZ010011952.1:0-10402 GCA_905231905.1 Symbiodinium pilosum | reverse complement strand
ACCAGCGTCCAAAAGCAGCCGTGCAGTCTCCACGTGGCCATTCCCAGCTGCGACCATGAGGGCTGTTCGGCCGTCGGCACTCCGCAGGTCTTTGTCAGCACCAGCGTCCAAAAGCAGCCGTGCGATCTGAACGTGGCCATTCTGAGCTGCGTTCATGAGGGCTGCTTGGTCAGCACCAGCGTCCAAAAGCAGCCGTGCAATCGCCATGTGGCCATTCTGAGCTGCGACCATGAGGGCTGTGTTGCGCTTGCTATCCTGAGCGTTTTTGTCGGCTCCAGCTTCCAAAAGCAGCCTTGCAGTTGTCAGGTCACCTTGCTTGCAAGCATCTGCAAGCTCTTTTGCAGCCGCAGTCTGCTGCACGTTGGTGGAAAGGGCTAATTGTAATTCGACGGGGGCATCCAGCTTGGTGGAATTGTCCAAGCTCATGCCATTGTGCAGCAACTGTTGCATGCACATCGGGAAGCCGTGAAGACTGCGAAGTGAAGCCTGCAGTTCCCGCACATCCGAGATCTCCATGCTAGGTACCGGCAGCTCCTGCCCTGACATCTGCCATATGCGAAGCATTCCGGGAAGAAGGTTCCAAACTTGCGCTTAATCGCTGAAAAATTGTGAGCCGCAACTACTCTTGTGACATGTGTGCTTATGCTTCTACAGCGCGTGCACAGCCCTGAAAGCAGGCGTATCGCTGGTATGACTAACACGGTCTGTTGATGCACTACAGTTGCGCCTGTGTGGCAAGGCAATGTGGATGACGAGCAAGGTTTAGGGTTTAGGGTTTAGGTTGAGGCTGGTAGAAGTTAACGATAACAGGGATTAGCCCTAAACCCCAGCCCCTAGGCTGGTAGAAGTTAAAGATAACAGAGATTCGCCCTATCTAAACCACAGAGATATTCGCAAAAGAGCAATGAAACTTAAACTCTAAGCCTTCTTTAAGGAGCTGCAAGGTCTGATCTTGAAAGGCCCATTATCAGACTCTTGAATCATGAGTTCCACGACAGATGAAGGTTTAGGGTTTAAGGCTATTCCGGCTTATTAGGGGCTACTTATTGAGGCCTACATAAGCTTCTTAGGCCTGATTAGTTAAAGGGGCCGCTTGTTGAGGGGCCCATGGAATTTTCATGATAGTACCAATTCCCCCGTGCTCCCCCACATTGGCACATGGGCGCTGTAGCATGCTAGACAATGAGAAAACACATACACGAGGGATGGCAAGCTAGAATGATGCCAAGATGAGATTCCTCAACTCAAAACCCTAAAACCAGGGGTGTTTGTACTAGCCATCTCTCGTAGTCTCTTAAACTCAACATCTTCAAGGGTTGCAGGTTGTACCCCCAGGGTTGTACCCCTTGGTGTTGGCATCCTTTTAAGAGACCCCCGGGAACTACATTGGCTCATGTAAAGGCCATATTAAGGCCATTGTGGGGAAACCTTTTAGGGTAACGACCTGGGGGACAACACTGGAACCCTTGAAAATCCCAAACACAAAGCCCTAAGGGATTCAGGGTTTAATCAAGGCTTAATGTTTTGTCATTGCCTCAAAGCAATTGACCAAGGGGTCTTTCATATCTACACCCCCAAAGATATGTGGCTAGTACATAAGTCCCCGAAACAGAGGCCCATGAATTTTGGAAGCTTCCGAGTGAGCAGCGTTTTGCTGATTGCACCACGTAAGATGATGCTTTCCTGAGAGAGTACAGCAATACAACCCTAAATCCTAAACCCTAGGTACTCTATTGCAAAGGAGCATCCCAGACTCGTTCGGGGGCTATAGTAATCCCCTTCCCTTACATCGAAACCCACCACCCCTAACATTCGCATATTTCGCAAGCCACAATGGGAATGCCAAAGATTAGGGAGCGGAAAGGGTTTTAATCTTAAGGGGAGGAGAGTATTCATAAATCCCAAACCCTGAAGCCTAAACCATGGACCTTCAAGCCGGTTAGCAGAGCCAAAGACAGTTGCCATTCTGCGCCTGGAAACAGGGTTCGTGTTTAGGGCTCAGGGCTTCAGGATTTAAGGTTTAGGGCTTGGGCGTTTAAGGCGGCTTATGGTTTAGGTTTTGGGGTTCAGGGTGTGGATCAGGATTCAAGGTTACCCTGAGAGCCCATGTGCCCAATATCTAAGTACCTAGGATTTCGGTAATAGTAATTGTTTTTCAGGAAGTTAATATGATAATTGGGTACTTGGACCCTTAGGGCTAGAGTCGAGCAGTTTTGAGGGCAGCAGGGTGAACAATACCTACTGGGGGTTAGTAGGGAGTAAGGGAAAATCTTATCTGTGGATTATTACCTCACGTTCCCTACTAAGGACCAGTAAGGTTAACCTCATATATTGCTGAGAAGAGCTCTCCACATTGCTTGCTGCAACCACTTGACCACTAGCTAAAAGCTCGTCAGCAACCGTCCTGGGCCCGCAGTAGTAGGCGATCCTCCATCATCAACGTCACTGCTCACGATAACAGTTGAGGAAGGAATTCTGACCCACAATCCTGCACCCTACGCCGTAAGTCCCGACCTCTACAGCCCACACTCATCAGATGAAACCCTAGCCCCTGAACCCTAAACCCTACGCCCCTGAAGTCCAGACCAAGCCCTACAGACCTGAAACCCTAAGCCCCGCTAAGCCCTCAACCTTTCAACCTAAGTACCAAAACTAAACCCTAAACCCTAGCGCGGTCAAGGTTGAAGGTCTTAGGGTTTAAGGTTTGCTTCTGGTACAAAGGCACCTGCGAGTTGGCTACTGTATGTAAAGTAATGGCCTTTATGGCTGCTATTATGGGTTTAGGGCTATCGTCTTACATACTTTTTGGGGTTTAGATACACCCTGAACCCTTTTATACACCCTAAGTTGAAACCCTGTAAACACGAGCAACCCTACGTCCAAAAACCTTAGCCTAAAGGTCCGGGCTTAGGGTTTAGGGTCCATCATACAAAAATCCTATACTTGGTTTTGGCGTTGTTGTACTATGATTGTTCTTAAGGTTTGGGGGAGTGTATGATACTTAAATACTTGGGACCCTTAGGGTTAAATCTAAACCCTCAATAGCCCTAAACCCTAGAAGTAAAACCCTAAACCCTAAACCCTAAACACCCAACACCCTAAACCCTAAGCCCTTAACACCCTAAGCCCTAAGCCCTTAACCCTAAGCCCAACACCTCGGCCACAGGCGCTGATGGCTGAGCTGATGGAGACGACATCAGCGCGGATGCGGGAGCTGTGGAGAGAGGAAAGAAGCCTCAGGTCCCAAAGGACTGCAGGGTTTAGGGTTTAGGGTTTATAGGGCTTAGGGTTTATTGTTTAGGGCTAAACCCTAAACTCTATAGAACCTCATTATAGTAGTTTCGATGTTCTTTGCCCATCCCTGTATAACGAGGCTTAGGGCATTGGGTTTAGGATTTAAGGTTTAGGATTTAGGGCTCCGGGCTTGTGGATCTTCGTCCAAGTACCTATAAGTCTTGGTAAGTGCCAGTATGTACTTGCGGGGAGGTTCTCCTGTCGGGGTACCTTGTCTCTAAGTGTATACTACGCATGCACCTGGACCCTTTTGGGACATGTGATCTTGCTGTCTCCGGTGCCAGAGTGCCTGCATGATCTTTTCTGGCAGAGACTTGTCTCAAGGACAGGAGGGCCGCGCAGTAATCATCTAAACCCTAAACCCTAAACCACAGTGAAACCTGCATGACACTGAACCCTCAACCCAGGATTGACAGTTTTAGGTTTGGGGTTCAGGGTTTGGGATTAATATGGTACCCCGAGCCCCACATCCCACATCTTTAATTTAACCCAAAGCCCCAAATCCTGACCCTTAACCCCAATCCTAAACCCGAAGCCTTGAGCCCTAAACCGTTCATCCCAGGCCCTGCTACGGGTTTAGGGTTGTGTGGCTTTATGTACATCGTATAGAGATGAAGGGTAATCAACACTAAATGCAGGCTGCAGCTTTAAGGCGCTATCTGCATTCTTAGAAATGAAGAGTAATCGAAACTAAAACAGGTTATAAAGCATTGCGGGACATGCAGTCTACCCCTTTTCACCGCAGGAACTACGGAACTACACCATTTTGCGGCTGCTAACTACGTGTTGCAGGATTACCCATACCCATCCTAAATCATAAATCCTGAACATTACACCCTAATCCAAATACCCCCGAACCTCTAAACCCTGCGCAAGTCATGGAGGATTCTGTCCGTCCGTCAACGGTACGACCTAAGAAAGGAGGAGGTGATCCAGAGTTTCGCAGTCCCCTGGCCTAGACATTTCAATAAGATCCGTACAATGTTTTTTTTGATTTTGGATTTTAAGGTGTATTTTGGGCTTGGGCTGTAGGGTTGTCCCCCCTAGTAATAACACCACCCCAACCACTCGTAATGAAGGTTCTCCCTGCTGGCCAGCATCGACAGTGCATGCGCCCAACGCTCGCACTTCTCGCAGGCGCTGATGGCAGCGTTGCAAGTGGTCACCTGTGCTATAGTCTAAACTCCAAGTATCCCCCTTCATAGCCCATATAGTAGCCCTCTATGTAACCCCTATCTAATCCCCCTTTAAGGAGTCTAGACCCTAAACCCTAGATCCTAAACCCTAAATTTCCCCCTTTAAGGAGTTTAGAATATAGGTCACCTGGGCAGACGTCGGCTCTTCGCCTGAAGCAGGGTATGACTCACACCCTGCGGGGCCCTAAGTATATAGTTATCCTGTGGGTAGTCCTTAGAATGAGGATCCCATTTAGGGTTTAGGGGGGAAGTTCCCAAAATTAGGGTCCCATTCTGGTACCCCTGAGTAGTAGGTGCCGTAATGTAATGTATAACGAAAAGGTGCCCATAATTTTCAGAACAGCTCATAGAACTACTCCCCAAAAACCTTCATAGCCGAGGGAGGGACAGGGTGGAAAGCAAGCCATAGACCCCGAGTCAAAAAGACAATCTGGGGGGTTCCGAAATTAGAGGTTTTAGTGTTATAAGGACTGTAGTGTTTGGGATTCTATGAGTCTACATTCGGATCCCCCTCTTCATGGAAACTACCGTTTCTCCAAATACTGTCTCCAACCTTCACTGCAGGGCCTGGTACCTCTACAAGAAAGTTGGTTAAGAGTTTCGGGTCTGGGCCCTTGAACTCAATAACTTTGCATGGCGACCCTTGCTGTAGGTCGCAGGGTAGACACGATTTGGTAGGGCCTAGGCTCTAAACAAACATGCTCAATAGGTACCACTTGTACATTGCATCACGAGGACAACATTCATCATTCAGGTTTGTTGCTAGGGAGAGACGAATACCCTCAGCCCTAGCTACTGAACTCGCTCCCTCAATTCCAGACTATGATCCCTGGATCCTGCACCCAAGGTCTAAGCCCTCAACATTGAACCCCAAAGTCCGAGCTTAAATGCCAAAGCCTAAGCCCCCGATACTAGATCCCAACGCCTACGCCCTAAACCTCAAATCCCAAATCCCAGATCCCAAGCTTAAATCCCAAAGTCGAAACTCCACAGACTAGATCCCCACGCGCCTACGCCCAAAAACCTAAACCCAAAACCCAAAAGCCTACGCCCTCAATCCTACCCAAAGCCCTACCCCAAGTCCCAAAGCCCGAAAAGCTCTTCCAGGTTTAGGGTTTAGGGTTTTAGGGCTTGACGGTTTCGACTTTGATGGCTTAGAGTTGGCGGGTTTAGTGTTTTAGTGCTTGAGGGTTTAGGCCTTGAGGGTTTAGACTTTGAGGGTTTAGGGTCTGAGGGTTTAGCGTACTTCGACCCTCAGGCGACTTGCTGGTGCTCAACATGACCATAAATACTATCTCGAATTCTTGGATACTGGGACCCCTGGCTAAACACCGTAAACACTTAACCATGCATTCCTAAACTTTGGGTACCGCCCCCACCCAGCAACAGTCTACACTAGAGGTAATATGAAGGGCGATAAATAAAATATGTATACATATATATGGCATATTATCAACTGTTACTAGGTGGGGCAGTACACAACCTGACCCCTAAATCCTTAAAGCTATCAACTCCCTAAACCTTACAGTTTGGGTTGTCATGTTCATTCCTTCCCTGCTACAGAGGTAAGATAAACCCCCTGTAAACCCAAGTTTCCATTTCATGTTCACATATTTCCCATTTGATTCTCCGTTGTTGGGGTAATGGCCCTACATATCCCAAGATAACCCCTGTTCCCTAAGCCTTAAGCCCTAAGCCTGAAACCCTAAACCCCTAAAACCCAAAACCCCGAAACCCTAAAGCCGAACCTCCAAAGCCCTCAACCCTAAACCCCTAAACCCTACACCTTCTGTCCTGGCCATACGGGTCCAAGCTGCATTGGCCCGGAGGCGCAATGACGGCAAGCGGGCCAAGAGAGCCAAAGCCTGGGTGGAACTCTGGAGCCCGAGCTCGATTTGTAGGGGTCTCTAAACGGTATAGTAGTGTGCGGTCCCTTTAAAGGGGGATACAGGGGTCATATAGGGATATATAAGGTTTAGGGTTGAGCGGCTTACCAAAATTAGGGCTTCCCTTTTGGGGTCCCTATAATAAGGGTTATCATATTCTTGGGGGGCAAGTACCCGAATTTGGGAGTATGGTAATTATGGGGCTTAGGTTCTATGCTTTGAGAGCTTCCAAGCTCAGGCTCTTGGGGTTTTAGGGCTTTAGCCTTTCGAGGCTTTAGGGTTTAGGCTACAAGGGTTTCAGTTTAGGACTTAAGGGTTCGCTGGTGGTAGTGAATCTCGAGCTCTACTCTAGAATGAAATCCTAGACAGTCGTTCCGCAAAATCTCAGCACCCGCAGTCTGGAGTTCTACAACCTGTCCTACCTGCGACGTTATCGCACCCAGTGTCATATGATCGATGCAGGAAACCCTGCACTGCCTTAAACCCTAAAACCTAACCCCTAACATCCCTAACCGTAAACCCTAACCCCTACATCCATAACCCTAAACCCTAAACCCCAAATCCTATAAACCCTAAACCCCAAACCCTAGAGCCTAAACCCTAAACCCCAAACCCTAAACCCTGCCAGCAAGTGCGAAGGAATGAAAAAAAAGCATTCCTGGCTGTAGGAACAGATTTTCCGTAGTACGGAAAAAATCCCTTCCGCGCGAAACTGGAGCATGGCTGCCAACAATTAACAGTGGGTCCATGCTGTAAGATTGCCTGGCTAAATGTTGAAAATTCAGGTTGGATTTTTTCACATAAAGTTGAAAAAGTACGGGATTTGTACGGGTACGCTGTTGGTTGGCGAAATTACTTTCAACATTTCATGTGGCCCCCCACCAAGACCTGAGACTTTTTTTAACTCACCTTAGGGCCTAGCTAAATGTCGAAAATTGAGGTTTTCTACTGGTATGCTCTTGGTTGGCCAAACGCAAATGACTTACACCGCAGGCCACAAAAACCATTCCGCCCCAAAAAGTCTTCCATTTAGGGAAAAAGTATTCCGTCTGCCGGGAATGAAAAAAATCATTGGGACACACTTGCTGGTAAGCCCTAAACCCTAAATCGAAACCTAAACACTCAGGATCCCCAAGCCCTGGTCTGCGCTCATTAGCGTCGAGGGGGTTTGGGGGCTGGAGCTTAGGGCACAGGAGTTTTTGCAGTTTAGGGTTTTGAGTTTCGGGTTTTGAGTTTAGGATTTAGGGTTGGGGGGTTAGGGTTTAGGGTTTAGGGCTTAGGGTGGGTCTATAATGTTGCGAAATTTCCTCCTTCCGCAGGACGCAAGCGTAAACCATAAGGATCCAAATACATAAACATCAGGGTCTCACCTCATTACCAAGACCAGAAACAGAACAGTGTTGAACGCTGAAGCTCATTTGAGAGTCGTGCATAATGCAGGCTCACCAGCAGTATGCCCTTATCGCAGCTACGTTGCTGTACTAGGATATACACAAAACCCACAGGAAAACTAGTTATTCCCCTACATTAATTTCTCCTGCAAACATGGACTTGCTATGCTTCCCATTGAATTCGAAATATCTAGGCTAGGACACTACCCTGCACACTCAACCCTACAGTACTGCTGGGGTGACAAGCCGTGAGATTGGTAGTAACTCGAGCCCCTACACGTGAGTTAAACCCTACATACTCGCATAATCTCCATATCATCCCCTATGAACCCACAATCCAATCACTGTTCATTTTCTTACTAGTTCTTAGTAGAGAATAAAGGAATATCTCCCCTATATAACCCGTATTTAATGTGTTCCCTTACTCCCTACGAAGAACCAGTGAGTTTTTCTGCCACAAGCAAAGCACAACGCCAGGGGACCTGCTGCCACTCGGCCCCCTTCTCGCAGGCACTGACGGTTGCGCTGACAATGATTATGTCAGGCACCAAGGACTTCTCCTTCAAGATCGTAGGCTTTAGGCAGTTTAGGGCCAGTTTAGGGTCCAGGGTTTGAGCCGTATAGGGCTTAGGATGAAAATCCCCCATCCCCGAATACTCCACAAAACCTAAATAATGATGACCAGCATGTTATGAGGGTATTCTGAAAACTCGTAAATCTTCATTAAGGCTTCGGATGAGATTCTGGCAAAGTTTGTTACGGCTCTAGGAAGGAGGTTGGAAAGCTCCAAAGTAGGTTGTGGCAAGGTGGCAGCCACCTTGCATTCTGCACATTAAGTGTGAGGTCTACCCTTCTGCCAAACTAAGTATCAACCAATACCCTCATACAATCATCATACACTTTGGGGTAATTTTACCATGAATCGCTATTATTGTTTCGGGAAGTGCATGATAATTCTATACTCTGGACCCTTCGGGATATAGTGAACATAGACGCCTTCCAACAGTAGCCTGTGTAGGCCTCCTTTTGGGCACTTCTGGGTTACCATGTTTACGACCGCGCTTCTTTTGTTCCAGCTTTAAGTTTGCACAAGCCCAGAGAGTCCAAGTACCCGATCATGAGGTACCGGGGATTTGCGTAAAGTAGTAATCATAGTACAGGTTTGGTGTAAGTATATGACTATTAGGTACTTGGACTCTGAGGGAATCCTATGGTGCACGTCTGGGCGCTTCTCGCTCTATTCCCACTTGTGTATTGCCTAATCGTTTTCTAATGTAGCAAGATCTTAAGAACATCCAGCACTGATCCAGATATGACCTATAGTCTAAACTCCTAGTATCCCCCCCCAATAACCCCTATAGTAGTCCCTATATAATCCCCCTTTTAAGGAGTTTAGACTAGGGCTCATATGTCCCCCGGCTCAGAAGCCATAGGCTGCAACGGAAGGACCCCTCACCTCAGAACCCTAAGCCCAAATCCTAAAGCTTCCTAAAACATCTCGATTGCTATCAACCCAAACTCTCTTCCCCAATAACCAGGGCTAAAAAAGTTTAAGCTTTATTACAGAGACCCAAAAAGGAAGACCAAAAAGTTAAAGTTCTTCTATTGGCTTAGTAAGCAAAGGTTGCAAATTCCACCATTAAGTGGCAGCTTCGCAAGCTACCCCTGAACAATCCAGCTCCCACATTTTCAGGCATTACGCACCCCAACAAAACCTAGAAGCCCAGGTACCTATACATTGGGTTCCTGTCCTTAAGTCCAAATATATATTTATACTATCTTTAACCCAAGGACCTACTATATGGGTACCTGGGGTTCTAGGGAAACATTCAGATTATGGATTTTGGGAGCTAAAGACCCCCGTCATTTGGGTACTTAGACCCACCAGGTCCTTACACCCTACACCTACTGGCTAACTCCCTGCAATCCACATGCATCCTGATAGTCCAAGTGTCTTTTTGTAATACGCTCCCTCTAATTCGAGGTTGTAGGTATTAGGGTGTAGGGTAAGGAAACCTAGACCCTAAACCCTATAGCCCAATTTGAACTTATTTACGGCACCTACGATTAAGTCATGAGAGAGCCATTCATTATCCCCCCAAAGGGTTTAGGATTTCAGGTTTAGGGCACTATATTGGGGGGTATCTATCATCAGGGTGCGTGGGAAGTTTCGCTGTAGGAAGGGAGGTGATTACGACGCAACTTTGCCCCCAGAGCAACTTGAAGGAATTTGGGCCCAAAGTGCATCCAATCTAGGTACTTGGACCCTTGTGAAGGGATCCCTGCTCCCAATGCCCCAAACCCTGAGAAGTCCTAAACCTTACAACTCTGTCCCCTTAATGGAACCCTACGATTTACGTACACCTGAGAACCCCTAACCCCAAAAACTAAATAAAGCCCAAAAACTAAATAAAGCCCAATTCCTGAACCCTAAACCCTAAACCCTAAGCCCTGAAACCTGAAACCTGAACCCTAGACACCCATTTGCCTCAGCCCTAAACCCTGAACCCTAAGCCCTGAAACCTGAACCCTAAACCCTGAACCCTAAACCGCGGAACGATAAGCCGCTGCTGTTAGTTAATAGTGCCGGGACAAGCTTTTACCATGAATGAATTTGTTAGCGCCTACTCGCGTG
>CAJNIZ010011951.1:0-10403 GCA_905231905.1 Symbiodinium pilosum | reverse complement strand
CCGAAAGGGGGGTACGCCCCCCCCCTTTCGGTAATTTTAGTGATGGGTGATCTTCAACCCTAACCAAACTCTGATCCTTCAATGCTAACTTGATAGGACAGGTAAGCACACCACAAGCCTGAAACGTCAAACCCTGGAAATCGTGATCTGAAGTTTAGGCTCAGGGTTTGGCTTTAGGGCCGCTTAGCCCCTCATTCCGGCAAGAAGAAACGAGAACCCTTTCTACAGCAATACAAGGCAACCCATGCCTCGTGAATAAGTTCCCCATCCGGGACTGAAGTAGTAACCTCAGAGCCCTAAAGAATTACAGCTGAAAACCATTATAAACCCAGTCCATTGTCCATTTTTCCCTTCCATGAGGCTCTCCATTCTGCTTATAATGATTCAGGTCCCCCATACCCTATCACACTAGGGCTCTTACTGTAATTTTACAGGCCAATTTTGAATCTTGAGCCCTAAGTCCTAAACTCTGAATCCCGAAAACTTAAACCTTAAACCCTAAACGTAACAAGACCCCGAGCAAGTCTGGCCCGAGCGGTCTGCCAAACTAGGCAACACCCGAATAGCTGTCCTGCGAGAGGTCTTACAAGCTGGTTACGATGTGCGCGCGGCTGCTGGAGGGTTAAGCCTCCAACTTGGGCCTGGAACTGACGTTTCACAGGCAAGGCCTGCCATACCACCAAGTGAGGTTTGCTGAACAGTGTGCCCGGCCAGCACATCTCTCTATATTAAAGCCAGTACGGTCTGTTTGGGGATTCCCCTGGGACGGTCCCAGACCCCAGGGCTTGCAGACCTGGCAGAGTGTACCCCAAAGAGGGAACGGGAGAGCGGAACTGAGGGGGGGGGGTTCGGATTAGGGGGGGGGTGGGTGGGGTTCAGGTGCAAGACGCTTTCAGGAAGGGCGGGGGTTTGGGGCCTTTCTCAACGACGGAACCATGATGACGGTTGAACACCAATCCATGCACTGCCCCAGCCCTCTTACTCAAGCCCTTTCTCTGGGCCTGCAAACTGGCACGTCCAGTTAACGCAGCGTTATCGGCGGTGCCATGCATGGTGCACGCACGAAGGAAATGCTAAACCCTGTAGCGTGGGTGGACGGGCTTGGTTTGCAAGCGTCGCAAGCGCGCGGCCAGGGGCGTTCGAGTGCGCGACTTCGCCTGCACACACTGTGCCCTTAACCCCAAACCCTAAACCCTATATAACTCCTAGTCCCTAAATTCCCACCCACCTGCTTAAGAGGAGCCTCTGGAGAATGGCATGCTCTGTTTCCAGCCACGTACATCCCCAATTCGCCTTCCTTCCAGGGGGGCCCTGTAGGGGTCCTAGCCCTTGGGCCAATCCCGGATGAAGGGCCTGTTGCCCTGAGCCCCTGGAGGTACTGAGGCCTAACGAAGCTTTTGGAAGTGAAGAAGCTCCTGGAAATTCAGGAGGACCTGCCTGCGGCGGGCGCGCAAGGAAAATGTTCAGGCAAGATTCGGAATCGAGAACGTGCTTTGAAGTGGGAACTGATTCTCGCAACCCTAAACCCCAACAGAAAGCAATCGGGGTGAAAGCCTGTGATGTCTCACAGCAAATGGGGAATTTAAAGAGAGCCAAGTTTCGATGCATTCTTGGGCGATATCCGCGAGGCTCGCTTCGCGAGGAAATGCCGCCCCCCCCCCCAAGATCCCTAGAAGTGGGGTGGCGCCATCGGCGCATGGATACTCAGCCCTGCGCAGGTAAACGTCCTAAACCCTATGCCCTAAACCCCCAACCCTCAACCATGAATCCTAAGCCCCGAAATCCTAAGCCCTAAACCCTATGCCACAAATCCTAAACCCTAAACCCCAAATCCTAAGTCCCCAATCCTAAACCTTAAACCTTATGCCCTAAACTCTAAACCCTAAAGCCTAAGTCCTAAGTCCCTAAATCCTAAACCCCATGCCCTAAATCCTACACCCTGCATCCTAAACCCTAAAGCCTTAAGTCCCTGAATCTTAAATCCTACACACTAAACTCGAAGCCCCCCACCTTGATCTTCGCACGAATCCTTGGGACGAAGGGGTCGACCACTTCAGCTTCGAGCAAAGCAATGAGATGCGAGGCTGAGGGAAGAAGCCCCGTCCTTGAGATTTAGGGTTCAGGGCTTAGTAATGAGGGTCCCCGGGTTGGAGTTTAGGGTTTAAGGTCTATGTTCTAGGGTTTAGGGCGTTGGGGCTTTGGATGTAGGGCTTCTTTGAACCTGTAAAGTGGCATTAAAAAGACAAGCAACATCATTATTCCAAATGCCTTTGGGTTCAGGAAACGTTCAGGGTTCAGAGCGGGAGGTTAAGTTTTCAAGCCTTAAAAAAGGGATTGGGCTTCAGAGCGTACGGCTGAGGAAGAAGGTTTAATGCCTATAGGGTTGAGGGTCAGGGGAAATTGCAAGTGAGGGTTACGGCTTATATACGGCTTATAATATGAGGAGACTCGGTGATATGTATGGGCTATGTAAAGGTTCTTGGGAAACTTCCTTAGAGATGGAAAAGGAGTCTGGAATTCCTTAACTCTAACCAGAAAGCCCGGGTGTAGGGTCTATAGGGCTACGGCCCGGGATCTGATACGTTAAGGTCAACGCCCTCAACAACCTCCACCCGGACACTACCGTTAAGCATAGCCCCGCCCTTCTGAACCCATATCAAACCCAGATCTGCCGAATGATAGATCTGACAAAATATGGTAGTTTCCCTATAGGGGACCTCAATATAGACCCAAAAATACTATAATCTCTTTTATACAAGCGCCCAAAAAGGTACCATTAGGGTGCAGGGTTTAGGGTTTGGGTTCGGTTGTAAACCCTAAACCCTAAACCCTGAAGGGTTATGGTATCCCCAAAATCACCTCAAGCGGCCTACAGCCTAGACCCTGTACATCTTGAACCACAAACCTGAAACCTAAACCGGTAACCGCTAGATAAGCCCTAGCATCCCTTTAAAGGACCCTAAATCCTAAATCCTACATCCTAACCCTAAGGGTCCAAGTACCTAATAATCATATTCTTACCGAAAACCTATACTATAATTACTACTACCCAAATCCCAAGTACCTAAATTTTGGGCACATGGACCCTAAACCCTAAACCCTATATACCCCTATATATCCCTATATATCCCCTTTAAAGGGACCCAATTATTGGGTACAACCCTAAACCCTAAACCCATGGTAAGTTCTGAGCCCAGCTGCATCCCAGCCTTCTTCTTGATGTAAGGCAAGAAAGTTATCAGGAGCTCCTTTATCAATCAGGGTTTAGAGTTTATGGTTTAGGGGTGTAGGGTTATGGGTTTAGCGGTTTGGGGTTCACCGGTTTAGAGCTTCGATTCTCCAGAAGAGTAGTCCCTAAACGGTAGCTTTCATTTTGTTCTCCGTCATTCCGAGGTATAAGGCCCCTAAATCTAACCAACCAGAAAGCAACTATTGTTTCTTAAGGAAGTTTTCGGGGCAACGAAAGACCTCGATCGTCTGCCATGGATTCGTGCAGGCATTGAAGACAGCTCCAGGAATACAAAATGTAGCTTCCAAAACACCCCACGTATTCAGATCAAATTGACTTCGAGAAAGAGCCCCACCCCAAACCCTGAACGGAAATCAATTTTCAAACCGGGGTGGCCCAGAGGTTGGAATGCCATTCAGTTTGGGTTCCGATGCTACCCCCACCCACCCTGTCCTAGGTTCCCCCTTACTTAATCAGGGCCACTCAGTTAAGGGGGAATCTTGGGATGGGTAGCGTGGGGGGGAAGTAGGGGAACCCCCATGAATAAACCATTCGAAAAAACACCTCTCAAATACACAGAGCAACGGCCAATCCTGTAGTGAGAATTCATGTATGTTTCTGTCTCAAACTCCATTTTACTCAACCCCGATGAAACATGCCAACGTTTTTCCACCATTGAAGAATCTAATCCACGATGAAGGGGTATTGGGCACTCTCGGTTTTTGGCGAATACTCACGGAACATAGGGGTTGACCTGTAGCCCATAAGCCCCAAACTCTACATCCTGCACTGGAGGAATGTGTCGGCACGGCCTTGAATACACCCCTCACATCAGTGTTCTTGAAAGCATGTTTCGATCATCCCTCACATGATCACGACAATCTCTTTAAAGGGGTGAGGGTCCTGGTCGGTGACCTCAGCACGCAACTCTCGGAAGCCTGGGTGGCCGTTGAAGGATTAAGATTTGGGGACGTGCTAAGCAAGAGGGTACCTTTTTTGGGGGTCCTTATAATGAGGTATGCGCGCTTGTCGCAGCCATGAGTAAAGGTATTTGGAAAGATGCCTGAAAGTTTCCAGAGTACATGCAGGAGAGGGGGACTGACATCACGGCTGACATCAGGGACGAACGTGCCGAATTTGGGATCTGCGACTTCCAGGTGCCATTGTCGGTTTTTGGCAAAAACCTATGGGCAATTGGTTACGAGGGATTGCCGGGGAGTCCTACTTGGATGGCAGGTTGTGGTTTAAACGAGCAACAATTTGAGGATAATGTTGAAACCCACTGGGTTGCATGTATCATCCTACACAAATGCATGTGGTAACTTTGCGCGGACAAGCTTCGCGATGAGCAGAGCTGGAATTGAAAAACCCGAAACGAAAACTTGCATTGTCACAGACCGCTCAACCTCAGAACGCTTTCATAAGCGCCGCCTTTACTGGGCTCTGCAGACACAACGCGTCGCGGAGAAAAAACCAACGTTAGGCCAAACTCCAAATTCGGGGAGTCGCCGTCTCTTGCTGGCTGAAATTCCCCTAAGGGTCCAGGTACCCAATAATCATACACTTATCCAAAACCTGTATTATGAGTACTATTACCCAAATCCGAAGTACCTAATTATTGGGTACATGGACCCTTTGGGTTGTGTAGATCACCGAAGGAACAACACCGCGTCGAGGAGCCCAGGCCCGGGCACCCTTAGCTGAGGCGTGTGCCTGGAGCCGAAGCCACGTAATAGCTCCTTTTTCGCCGCTTCGCGCAGACCGTAAGCAGAACAGCTCCGTCTGCACTACCACGCGGATTTGCTGCGAAGAGAAGCTAGACTTGAAAATGCCAACGAGTGAAAAAACAACAAAAAGAAAACGACCTCAACAGGAAAATAGATTCTCGGCGATCCTGGAAACTGCAAAGAACCACTCGAGCTCTTCGAGAACGAATATTCCAAAGTCCATGCCCAAACCACTATAACGTTCGTGTTCCAAGAGCCACGATAACCTAGTACAGCATCCATGCCCAAACCATGATAACGTTCGTGTTCCAAGAACATCCGACGGCAACAGCATCCATGCCCAAAACCAGAATAACATAATTCCCGTTCCAAGAGCATCCGATCACGAGAGCATCCATGCCCAAATCAGAATTTATGCTCTTGTTCCAAGAGCGTCCGACCGCCAGAGCATCCATGCCCAAACCATTATAACGTTCGTGTGCCCAGCGCATCCGCTCGCCAGAGCATCCATGCCCAAACCATAATAACCGTCGTGTTCCAAGCGCAACCATAACCTTCCTGATCCAACAAATCAGATCACGAGAGAATCCATGCCAAACCATGATAACGTTTGTGTTCCAGGAGCATCCGACCGCCAGAGCATCCATGCCCAAACCATCATAACGTTCGTGTTCTGAGAGCATCCGATCGCCAGAACAGCCATGCCCCAACCAGAATAACATATAATAATTCCTGTTCCAAGACGATCGCCAGAGCATCCATGCCTAATTTTTGAATACTTTGCGTCCCAGAAAACGAAGATGATCGCGCGAAAACAAATTAGTTTACGGGGTTTTGCACTTGCCCATTTTGCGGCTCAAATTGCGCTGAAACGTCAGTTTTATGCACTTCTTATCCTATTCCACCACCCAGGCGTTCTACGCGCACATGACCTTTGAAGTACCCAGCTAAAGGCTCAGGGATCAAGGAGAGCTAGAAACAGGAAACCCTAAGCCCGAAACTTTCGGGTGTCTCAATCGAAAAATGTCTCAATTCACGGCATGTATAGAACTTCATCATACGCATCAGCGGTTTTTGGCTGTCGCCTGACACAGAACGCTCATTCCCTTACTTATGAACCTTGTCAGGGTCAGGTGTGGTGCAAGTGTAAGTACATAACCCTGAACCCTAAACCTAGACAAACGCATTCTTATCTCAAACTTCTGCACGAATCAGGTAAGTAGGGTCGAAATAATTGGACTAGGGTTGGGGGTTGCGGGTTTGCATTCAAGTTATAATGATATTCATACAATAGGATAATTCGGTCCTCTATAGCATCGCTAAACACAGTGCCTCGCTTGGCATCTCTTTAACATTAGCTCCATGCTACACGCAACCCCACAATCCCAGATTAATACCCATGGAAATGCGCCGAACTTCCAAAAACCCTCCGAATACGTATAAATCCTAAACCTTGAACTGTGCATCTCTAGAAAGTCCTTTCACGGAAGCAGGTATGCCTGATGTGGGAGTTTTTCAACATGAGGGCCCCCTAGATACCCCAAGAATTCTAAAGCATCATGAGGCAAATATAGCAAGGTTTCACATGCAAAAGCCTGTCTTTAGCAGAACGATTTCAGTGTGGCGCCGCCAAAAAATCTGGTTACATTCGGATGCTGACGCCAGAGCTGTGATACTTGCACTCTACTTGCTTGGACACTGCTTGTTTTTGGGGTTCTTTCCACATCTTCTGCGGGGTTTCCAACACCCTACCCCTTCAACCGTAAGCCCTAGATTCTAAACCCCAGAACAAAAGCCCTAAGCCCTACAACCCCACCACCGTGCGAAACCCTGAGCCCCGAAAACCCCCCAAGCCCCAAACCCTGAACACCGTCAAGCCCTCGACCCCAAACACTCCAAACCCTAAACACTAGAAACGTCCCCAACCTAAACCCTAAACACTGCCAAACCCTACGCCCTAAACCTTAAACCGACACTTTAGACACTCCAAACCCTAAGGAACATTCCCAAACCCTAAGCCCTAAACCCCACAAACGTCCCCGACCACCGCCAAACCCCAAGCACTTAACCTTGCACCCTACACCCTGAACCCTAAACCCACACTCTATAAACACTGCAAACCCCAAGCTAAACTCTCAACACCGTTAAGCGTAAAACCAAAGCCCTAAACCTTAAGTCCAAATACCCCTTCGACTGGTATTGGGCCATGGAAGTGCTGGAATTGTTGTGGACTGGTGCAGGAGTCGGCGCCTTTTGGTGCTTGAATCGGGGCCTTTTGGTGCGGTGCTGGAATTGGACGTGTGCGGTGCATGAATCGGGTAGTTCCTGAATCGGCGGTGCCCAAGTCGGTAGTGCTTGAATCGTAGTGCGTGAATCGGCTTGGTGCGTGAATCATGCTTTCACACTGCGGAATTCGGGTGTAACAAAATTCCCCCTGCCCCCCCCCCAGCAACCACCAATCCCGCAAAAATCTACCCTCCAGGGCGGCGTAATGAGCACATGCCTATATATAATCAGGATGATAATACTCTGGTATCTCTATTGGGTCCCCCTGTTTATGGAAACTGCTACTTAAGTTGTCGGCCTTGGGCTTAGCGTAGGGTTAACAGGGCCCAGGGAGCATTCTAGAATTGGAACCATGGACGCTTAAGATGTGCCTTGGCTTTTTTCCTGGATCATAACTTTGGGCCCTAAACACTACACCCTAAACCCCTGGTCTCAAGGCAATACAAGGTATGTGCCGGGCAGATAAGGACACCCGGGTTAAAGGCCCAGAGCTGGGTTTAGGGTTTAGGGGTTTAGGGTTCAGGGTTTGGGGCCTGTAGTTCCAACCCTTAAGTTATTTATGCGGGCCACGCGGTTTAAGGTTAAGGGTTCGGTTAATTTTACCGGAAAAGTTGATGGACATGGGCCATGGGCTCTTGGTCTTGATTGTATTAGAGGCTTTAGTCAACTAGCGAAGGGATCCCTACGTCCGCCCAAAATAGTCTCTGGGCAAGCCACCTGGGATCCGGGATTAACAGTCTACGGACGGTTCTGGCTGCACCTAGCGAAGGGTAATCCGGAGCTTCTATGACAGTTTTTCGAAAGAGCTAGGAGCGTTTTTGGTGGTTGAATTAGTAAGCCTATATTCTTTTTATGATACACCATACCTAAACGGAAGATCTAATCTTACTCTATTTTGGGGCTACAAAATATCCAGATAAAGCCCTAGAGAATGTGTGGTTGCTTGGGGAACAGTTGGAGATTGTAGGACCGACTCCCCAGTTTAAGTTGAGGCATAACATAGAAGTTGCAGGGAGTAGAATGGCCTTAGAATGGGAACCCCAAACAAGGAACCCAAAGAATATCGCAGGAACAAAAAAAAGAATATACGGATCCTGGTAGGTATATTCCTATTATATTCTTGCTATATTCTTGGGGTTCCCTGTTTTGGGGTTCCAATTTACATCCCTTGATAATTCACTCTGAGAACCTCCATAGCAATGACCTACTGGTGCTTAAGGGGGGGGAGTAAGGACGTGAATATAAGTACTAAACCCTAAACGCCTAGACCCTAAACCTTATAGAGGTAGATATGGGTATTCCGTAAGGATTATTACAGGGATCCACTGCCCACTCTCCTTTAAGCACCAGTAAGATGATACAAAAACATAAAACCATTACCAACAACGAAGGAACAAATGACAAACAAAACTCGAACATTGTGGCGCCGCAAATGTGACACTACTTTTTACGGCTTAAGGTTTAAGGTTTGGGATTTTTAGGGGCCCCAGTACTTAGCAATAACTGGTCATGTGATGGAGAATACTTAATTGAAAAATGACCCTTCTTCCGAGTGCGACTCAGCTTGAACTCCAGAGCAGCCCAGAAACGCCTGTTGGGTCGTACCCCAACTGTCTCATGTGGGAGGTGGCAATACCCGCACGCCAATCCAGCGGGGCATTCATCACCTTCGTCTGTAGGATTTTGAACTGCGTGATAACGAATTTGTGTTGTCTTCTTACTATGCCGAAATTGAACAAATCCTGCTATTGTCTGTGAAATGAGCTAAATTAGCCGATGTGCCCGTGTAGGATCGTAAGCATTGTCCAAAGATTGTCAGGATGATGTTCATGATGATACACAGGTGCTGCTACTGCTCACTTATGCTACCCTGCTACTGCTGCTGCTGCTGCTGCTGCCGCTGCCGCTGCCGCTGCCGCTGCTGCTGCTGCTGCTGCTGCTGCTGCTGCTGCCGCTGCCACCCCAGTTAAGAACCCCCTGCCGCGGTCCTAGGGTGAATTCTCCGTTGCCGCCAATCTTAGGGGCCCCCCAACCCCTCATGATAAACAAGCCTAATAGATTCAAATATACAGTTCTGGGAATATTATGTTAGGAGGAGACTGGGGCGGGGCTTCATATTAGAAGGGAAGCATTACCCCAAACTTTGTATCTCATGACATCAAATCTACTACCGAAGCTCTGGATTCCTCCAACAGCACACACTAGGGCAGGTGTTCAGGGTTAAGGCTAAGGGTTACTGGCTTCAGGTTCTTGCGTTTGTTTTCTTGAAGCTAAACAATAGAATGTTTGTAATAAGAACCATCGCCACAAAACGGGCAGTGTAAAGTTACGCCATGTAGGGGCGTTTGGTAGGTATGCTTGTTGCAGATACACTTCACGCGCATAATGTGGGGCGCTTTAAACTGAGGGGTCCACTGCAAACAATTTACGGCGTCCTGGGTCAAAATTGTTTGAGGGTCTGGGCTGACTCCTAAAGGTATTAGCATTGGTATTCGGATTCGGATTAATATTCGTACTAGAAGGAATAAGTAGTAGTTAAAGCTAATTGTTTTAGGTCTTCCAACCTCCAATCTTTTTTTTATCTTGGCCCCCCAAGCTTGACATAATAGCGGGTACCCCAAACAGTTCAGTATCCTCAATAATTCCCCGAAACTTGATGCAATTGCGGGTACCTTTGGTTAAGCGGGTGCCACATTATTTGCCAACATCTCCGGTTTAGGGTTTAGGGTATGTTTTGGACAAAGACCCAGATTCTAGCAAACTAGGAAAGTGGAGGCGCGTTGGAAAGACCGGAGTTTCGAATAAGCAGCCACAATATTTGTTGCAATAATTAGGGGTCACCCAAACTGGGCTCCAAAATCATGCAAAATACTGATCTTTTCGACTCTCATGTGAACTTCTGTGTTTTGAGCCTTTTTCTCGAGCGGATATTGAATATTGGGATCCGGTGTATACTGTATACCCTAAACCCTAAACCCAAAGCCCTAAACCCTAAACCCTAACTGGAGCCTGAATGTCCTACCTTTTGTGGGATATACCCTATAATTATGTAGGACAAACCCCAGAACAGGAAGGACATCCAGGGTCCAGGTAGAGACCTTAACCCCTAAACCCTAATCCCTGAACCCTAAACCCCAAACCCTAATTGATCCCTAAACCCT
>CAJNIZ010011950.1:0-10409 GCA_905231905.1 Symbiodinium pilosum | reverse complement strand
TTTAGACTATAGCTCATATCTTTCTCCAGAATTCCTACGTGTAGACCGGCTTCAGCACACTGCAAGAGACCCAGGCTCTTGCGATCCAATTTCTGGGTCAGAGCCATGAATGCAACAGGCCCTGCGGAGATTTCTCAAAATGGGGGGAAGGGTTACGTAACCTTCACATGTATGGGTTCATGCGGAGATTTGAGGATGCGCCTCATCCCTAGGGGTCCAAGTACTTCATCATCATATGCTTGCTCAAGAGCCCAAACTGCAACTATTGGTACACAAACCCCAAGCACCTACCTCTTGCGTACGTGGACCTTCTGGGGTTGCGTTCAGAACATAGGGACCATTTTGAGGAACTCCCATATAACAGCCTCACAGCACCTGCTTCCCGCCGATCGCCAAAATTTCCTCCAAGAAGTTTAGACCCTAAACCCTAAGTCGCGTGGAGAGAGCTTCAAAAGAGCTGGATCAGATGTTTTGTGGGCAAGGGTCTAGTATATTTGAAACAGTACGGGTTATATGGGGGTTACATAGGAACTATATAAGGGGTATATAGGGACTACATAGGCGGCTATGTAGGGATCATGCACTGTATATCTTAAGGGTCCTGTATGCAACAGTCATAATCCCTTCACTTCATACTAAATCGCCTGGAAAGTAAAAATAAACTCAGGGGCTTAAATTCTGGAAGAGCAGCTTTGAAAGCGCCAGACAAGCTTGAAAGGGGCCACCTCATAACGAATTGGGGGAGGGTTCTGGAATAGGCAATTACTTCTTCAACTGATTGATTAATCAAAACAGTTCCACTGGTTAACTGTTGGCTAATGCGGGTAACCAACTGATCTAATTAAGTGGTTATTGAATTTCAATGGAATTTAAATGTTTTTTCCAAGGCAGCCTTATCTAATTCTTTCAATACACAACCCCCCTAATATTACATAATTGTTCGGGCTTTGTATTATTTACTGTACGGACGGGAGAGGGGTACCTCGTTTAATTTTAGGGGAAGCGATTAGTCTTGGCCCTTGAAACAGTAATCTCGACTTATTTTTTTCTGTTCCCCCCCCCCCCCGCCACCCCGATACGCTAAACCCTAAATCATAATACATCCTGAACCCTGAACCCTGTTCTGTTGGGGCGCGAGGAGGTGAGGCTGTGGTGCGTCTTGCATGGCGCGGAGATATGCAAAAAGTCCTCAAGTAGATCCCATTAGGGGGCCCCCCAAAGAGGTAAGGGGTTTAGGGTTTAGGGTTAAGGGGGGCCCCAAATTCGGTCCTCAGATCAGGTGATGGAGGGCAGCAGCCAGACCAGGTCTCCGGTGGAACCTCACAGGGTTAGGGAGTTTAAGGTTAATCTCTCCCTAACCTTACATGGCAGCCCGAACATGGCTTTGTAAAGACTACCGCCTTTTGAAATGCGTTTAGGGTTTAGTGTTTGGGGTTTAGGGCTATTTGTTTGGAAGGGAAGGGCCTATGGGGGTTATCCGGCTTGAATCAATCGTCTTGACAGGTTTTTCAGCCCAGTCTGAGCCCATTGCAGGAGGGGAGTTACCATGGAGGGGAATTACCATGCAGTGTATTTTATACCGCTTATATAGCTCCCCACTCAGAACCCTTGTCCCCGTATACGCCCTTTTATACCCAGTGTATCTGTATCCTGCTCTTAACAGCTTTGTATGGGACGCCAGACTCTAGATCCCTAAGCCCTGCATGCTAAACCCTATATCCTAATTTCGGGTCTAGGATTTGGGATTTAGGGTTTAGGGTTTAGGGGTATGGCATGTCTACTTAAGGAATTGAATCCTCAGGGGACTCTTGAGTCCAGAGGACAAAGTAAGTGGGTTCTCAATGAGGTTATGGCCGGCTTGTAGCACAAATCATAGCGTATCCTCTCGGCCTTCAAGTAGGCCCCAAACCCGTAAAGGGTTTAGGGTTCAGGGGTTTAAGGGTCCCTAAACCCTAAACCCTAAACTTGGGGTTTCAGGTTAGGGTCTAGGGTGAGCCTTTGGAATTCAAACGGACTGAAGCGATACCTTGTGCCGAGGCATCCAACGTGCTTGAAACGATTTAATCCCTATAGAGTTAGCACCTGTATAATCCACAGCCCTAAAACCTAAACACTATAATCCCTTTGCTTACGAAGTCCTTTGCGCCTTCAAGTACTGTTCAGGGCAGTTTCACCTGGTTTTGGGTTTCCGTGGGACCTGGAAGTTCCGTCGGCGTCACTTCAGGCTCAACCTAGGGTTAGGCTTTAGGTTAGGGTTTAGGGTTTAGACTGGAGTACTGAACATCCCAAACCCTGAACACGCCTACTTCTTGAGGGGTAGCGCAAGCCCCGAACAGGCTTAGATCGCAAACACCTCCCTTTTTACTTCGGGTTTAGGGTTTAGGTACCCCATTAGTAGACTGGTTCCCTCTTTGTTTTGCGGTCTCCTTATACACAGCAAACATTAGGACAAAACAAAGGGCACCCCCCCATTATTTATGGGTTTAGGATCCTAGATGGACGCTGTCGTGAAGGTTTCTATTTGCAAGTACCTACATGATCTATAGTCGAGACTTCTAGTATCCCCCTTAGTGACCCTTTAAATACTCCTTTATATCATCCCCCTGAAAGGAGTTTAGACCCAAAACCCTGAACCCTAAGCCCTATATAACCCCCTTCAAGGGTCCAGACTATAGCTCCCGATTCAAATGTTCAGGCCCAGGGCACGTGGGTACCTGGGCCCCTGGGTGTAGGGTTTAGGGTTCAGGGTTTAGGGCGTTTCAACCCTTGGCGTACCCGCATGAAACTAAAACGCAAGATGCAGCTCCAGAGCATCATAGGCAGAATCCTGAACCCTAAATCCTGAACCCTAAAGGAATGGTACCTGGGCTTGGGCAGGGCTTACAGTGTTGTATCCTGGGACGGGCTGCGAGGCCTTAGCCTCAAGTCGACCTACGAAAGTTTCCAAACCCTGACCCTAAACCCTAAACCGTGTCATAATTCCATAAGCCTATAGGCCTTGAGAGAGCCTGTGCCAGTCCTGATCTACTGAGTGCCAATGAGCTATCTCAAACCCTAGTGAGCACCCTACTTGTACAATATATTCTTCCTGAACCAACAATCGGTTCTGAGTCCTACGCCATAAAGCACCCTAAATCCCAAACCTGAACACCCTAAGTTCCCCAATAGATACCCTACATACCCCCCCTATATATACCCGATTATACTGTAGCAGTTTCCATGTTCTTCTCCATTATCTCTTCATACCCTATAAAACCTAAACTCGAAACTACGAAACCCCAAATAGTAATTTCATATATCTTTTCCATTATCCCCATATAGCCCCTAAATAAACCCAATGTAGCCACTATATAAACCCAATATAACCCCTATATAAGCCCAATATAACCCCTGTATAAACCCTAATCCCTCAACCTACAACCCTAAACCCTAAACCCTAAACCATAAACTCTAATCAGCTCGTGGTCCTGAAGTTTGAGCGCAAGCGCAAGGCCTTCTGCCAAGAGATCGGCTCGGCTGCAGATGCAACTTTGACCACACGCCCAATGAAGTGCTCTTCCACAAAATAACGCGGTTTAGGGTTTAGGGTTTAGGGTACCCAAAATAACGCCGAAGCCCATATAGGCCTCTTGGAAATAGGTAGTAGGTTGTAGGGTTTTGGGTTCCGGGTTCGTCTTTGTAGCAAGGGCTTTCATGGTATGATTTGCGGGTAGAGTCTTGCTCAGTGTACAAGGTGTCCTTGATCCCGGAGCCAGGTACTCAATGACTCTACACTTCCCCCAAACCCTAAACGCTAAACCCTAAACTGCTAGCGCCAAGGTCCCTAGCTCCCAATACTGGGTACATGGACCCTCCGGCTTAAGACTATGCGTGAGTATATTTAGGGTTTAGGGTTTAGGGTTTAGTGTTTAGGGTTTAGGTGGACCTGAAAGATGAATCATATGTCAGAAGGTAGCTGTTCAACAAAGGTACATGGCCCAAAAATGGCCATATTTAGCGTGTAGGTCTGCTTAAGCCCTATCTTGATAAGCCCTATGCCCCATAACCCTCTTCTCTAAGCCCTGAAACCCATGCCCTAAACCATGTTCAAGCTCATTCCCTGTAGGTTGTCTGAGGGATTATAATACCATCCCCCTGCGCCAAAGGTGTACCCCCCCCAGGGTTTAAGGAGCTTTTTAAGGACTATGTAGGGCTTATATAAACCTAATAGGGCTCCACCCGGAGGGAGGGAGATACCTTTTGGGTGGGTTGGGTACTCCGTTAAAGGGCCCTTTGGAACAACCCCCCCCATGCATGTTGTGGGGTTCTTGCGATGTCCCTGCGGGGTTTAGTGGTGAGGGTCTAGGGTTTAGGGTCCAGGGGTTTAGGGTTTGGGGTTCAGGGATGTAGGATTTCGGGTAGGACCTTTGCTCCTCCCTAAGCCCTAAACCCTAAACCTTGTTCAGCCTATTGTTCGCAGGGTTCCAGTGCAGATCGAGACACTCGGGTGTGTTGTAGTGGTTCCGGATTTACACTCCCCCAAACTAACATGGAAACCCATATAGTCCCCTTTTGAAAGGACAATAGTCTTTATGGGGCCCTTTTGGGGTTTTTATGTTAGTTTCCGGGAGTGTAGGTTTGGGCATGGGCCTTTTGATTTTTAACAGGGTCTTAGGACACATTGTCTTTAAGCAGGATGAGGCTGCAAATTAGGGTTTAGGGTTTAGGGTGTAGGGTTCGGGCTTCTACATTGTGGAGTTTTTGGGGTTCTACAAAGCTCTGCCCTCGTGGTTTTGGACTGTGGGCTCTTGTTGAATGAGAGTTTTTCGATAATCACAACCCCAATTTAGAGCCCAATGAGAGTCGTTTGCTCATGTTGCGGATAAGGGGTACCAACACCTTTTGTCAGTTGGGGCTGTAGGTTCCCCCTGTGGGTAAGGATCGCTTCGTGTGTTCCGCGCTTACCCGAATCCTCAAACCCTACGCAAACAGCCTTGCATTCTACGGATGGCAACAGCTGCTGCAAGAGCAATCCGCATCCGCATGCCGTCGCCGCCATTCGGCCGCAGCGAGTGCACAAAAACTCAGCGACGGAGCCCACAAGGTGTAACTTAGGGCCGACTTGTAACAGCAATTGCCTGCAGATTCATGGCTTAGACCTATTAATTACGGGGCATTCAGTACTCAACTTTAGGTAATTGGACTGGGTTGGCCTCTGGGATACTTAAATATGTTCCCTAATTAGTTGGTTTCATAACGACCCTATATACTAAACTTTTTCATAGGGTTCCAAAGGCCAACCAAGTGGAGGATCAGGGAGTGTTGAGGGCAAAGGCCGGTAAGGGGTCTGTGGCTTAGGCCCATTTTAGGACCAAATAGTAACCAAGTCATTTCTACGAGTATGTTTGTTATTTCTATGGTTTTAAGTTGCTTGCTACTTCTTTTCTGATACTTATAAAGGTGGCTTAAGGTTGCAAAAGTTGGGCTCTGGGGTGCTCATTCCTGAAGATTTTCGTCAGTCACAACATTTGCCACGTTTGCTGTTGGTTTCAGGTTTAGGGTTTAGGATTTGGGTTTCGGGCTTAGGGTTCTTTATTGCACTTGGTACCCCAAACGGGGGTTATAGTCTGATTCTAGCAATTAAGCTCAGACCCGGTAGTGCCAGTCATGATTGAGACCTTTTCGAAGTGATGGGGCCCATGCTTTGGAGAATCATGCTCGCTGTTTCAGCTGGGTCCAGTCAATGCTGTTCAGCGCGGGTGTCGGACAGCTACCCTAAACCCTAAACCCCCGTCATGCCACCTGGCGCAGTGCGATATGAGCAGGGGCCCAAAAGGCCCGAAACCTTAAATCCCACGTTTAGGGTTTAGGGTTTAGGGGTTTAGGGGTTTAGGGTTTAGGGTTTAGGAACCCCAGAAATACATGGCCTTGTAAGACGATTAGCGGAATCCTCTGGCAGATTTTTTTGCACGGCTTAGGGTTTAGGGCTTAAGGTTTGCCAACACCCTACGCCCTAAACTCCCTAAACCCTAAACCCTAAGTCTCATAGATCCTCAGGCCCATGACTTCAGAGGTTTCGGAACTTCTGCAAACATGGCCAGGTTGTAGTCAGTGACAGTAGTGATGGCACAGATGGTTGTTATGCTAAACCCTGGTTTAGGGTTTCCCTGGACTTCCCAAATACCCATAATAATAGCTTAAATATACGCCCCCTAAACCCTAAACGCGGTTTAGGGTTTAGGGTTTTAGTCCTCAACTTTACACCATACATGCGCAACCTCCGCCCCTAAACTAGAAACTTTACGCTCAGAACTCTATACCCCTAGAAGCCCAGATACCTATATATTGGGTTCCTGTCCTTAGGTCCCTATATAAATGTATACTATCTATAACCCAAGGACCTACTATATGGGTACCTGGGCTTCTAGGGTAAGCTCAGAACTCTATACCGTTTAATCGTGTTGTCAGGAGGCCGTCATTCGAAACCCTGTGATGGGATCTAGAGGTAGGCTTGGGGTTTACAGTTTTGGATCCTTTAGTATTTTCACCTGGACTTGAAGGCCCATTTCGGGCGCAGATAGGGTGTATGCTACAGTACGCATTGAGGGAGCCTAGGATAAATCCAGTGGCGCACGGTTGTAACTGTTGACTTGCATGGGCTGATGTCTTCAGGGTAGCTGTCAAGCATGCCGCTGAGCGCAAGCCGGCTGATATTCGCTGGGAATCTATACAGGCTCTAAGTACCCAACATGTAGGTAGAGCAATGTTTTAGTGCTTAGGGGTGGAGGTGTTCTGTTGTGGATGGAGGAAATCCTGCACCAATCCAAAAGGAGTAGGTTTAGGTGGCTGGGCCGCCTCAAACGGCGTGGGGTGGGCGAATGTGTTAGATGGCCAGCAACAACATGCCACCGCGCCATTTCACAGCAAACCCTTCACCGCGTAAAGCCCAACCCACGCGCATTGCGTCCCCTAACGGTCCAAGCACCCAAATAAAAGGGCTTCAGGGCCCGAATACCATGAATACTATAGTATCTTGGCCCTAAAACCCTAGAATTTGAGTCGTTGGACCCTCAGGGGTCTATAAGCGAAAGGTAGTTCGGAACAGTAGACTGCTAGTGCCCACTTGTAAACCCCAATTCTCTACAAGAGAATCTTATGAGTTATACCGGTTAATGAGAAAGTAGTTACTACTGAGCTGCAGGTTTTGAGGTTACAAGCATAAATATGATGTTAGCTGATCAAAGTTCCTGTTCCCAAAATGGCCATGATGGGAAGCGGTTCTCCCCATATTTGTCCTCATAACGTACATGATCCATACGGTTTCCCCAGATGGTCTGTAGAGCAACAGAGGTTCTAATGGGAACCCCAAACAGGGAACCCAAAGAGTATAGTAGGAATATAATAGAATATAAGGACCCTGGTAGGTATGTTCCTATTATATTCCTACTGTATTCTTGTGTTTTTTTGTTTTTGGGTGGTTTCCAGTAAAGTCCCTTTATAGAGCAACCCCCCCCCACCCCCCCCAAACCCTAACCCTAAACCCTAAACCCGTGTATAGTAATTGGGGGTCCTGGAGTTGATAGTACCAGATGCTGCATGACCTTGGTATACTACATACCGTGATTCCCAAGGTATATGGTATTTAGGTCCATGCAATTTTAGGGTTTAGGGTTTAGGTTTTAGGGTTATATAGGGAGTATATTTAGGAGGACCCCCCCACCCTGTAATAGTGGTATAATAGGAATATAAGAGGACCCTAATAGAATCACCATTATCCCCTCTCGTCACTATTACTGGGTGGGGGGTCCACCTACGGTATATGGTATTTAGGTCCATGCAATGTTTTCAGCAACCGCAGGACAGAATCTCCATCTCTGAGCGGGACAGACAAGACTCTGAAGTTCGAACCCTTGGACCCCAAAAGTAAGCAAAATACTGACCCCACACCGGCAAAAAGGAGCCAAAACGGCTGGTATTCTGGATAATTTCTGGGATTCAGGTAATTAGAAGGTGTCAGGCGCTCGTGTGTGAAGCGCTTCCCTGTACTGCTTGTAAGTTCACCCCGGCCGCCTGCAGCACCGGCAATGAGGGCTGCACGAGTATTCACAATTCCCGCATGCACGCGCAATGCATATCTCCCCGTCCTGAAGGGTGGGCCAGCTACGCAAATCCGCTTGTCCGTCATGCCTCGCGGGAGCGTTAGACGCAGGCCTGACACAGCAAAACAAATTGTATACGCCACGCCAAGCAGCACACTTGCTCAGCAGCTCGAGAACGACGTCAGCCCTTTGCTCAGTTGTCTTCCAGAGCACAAGTGCAGTCCCCTTGTGGCAACACTGCCATCGGAGTCCTCTCCAGCCTGTTTCTGCTGGGTTGCTGTTAAGGAACTTTATATTCCAGGGCCCTCCTTGTACCCGTAATTGGGGATATATGGTCCCTAATAGTGGGTACTTAGGCCCTAATAGAGGGTAGGAGGAGGGTCTATATTGGGGAATTCCGATTACCTACTATATATCCCCATGATGGTATCTCAATTTAGGTTTCCGAAGCAGCAACCAATAAAGGGACTCTACTGGGAACCCCAAACTGGGAACCCCAAGAATATAGTAGGTATATAATGGGAATATACCTACCAGGGTCCTTATATTCCATTATATTCCTGCTATATTCTTGGGGTTCCCAGTAGGGTCCCTTTAACCAAGTCTTTCACTTGTGCCGCCTCAGCTTCCCGAACTCCAATGGCGTCACTGGTCCAGCTAACTTTCTCTTCCACCAATGCGCGGCAATCTTCCACACAGATTTGAGGGCTTCGAATTTTGAAATCCAAATCCCTAAACCCTAAACCCTAAGCCTTTACCTGGACCCCAGGAGCCCCAAGTTTTAGGTTCATGTTTGTGGTATGTTGGTTTAGGGTCCATTGCGCGCAGAAGTTCCCCCAAGAAAGTTAAGGGCCTCGCGACCCTGAAGCGCTAGGCCAGACCCATACACTCCCCCAGCCTCCAAGTGTTTGTTAACTTGTCACCCGCACCCTACCGTATGGCCATCACTCGCCCGCAGTGGTAGTGCTTATAGACGTCAACTTCAGGTTGAAAGCAGCTGTGATGTATGCAAGCCTTAAACCTTACACTCGGAAACGCTGGTATGTCTGCACCACAACCCCTACCCTAAACCCAAAACTGCCCTAGACCCTATCATGCCAGAATAGATTCCTACCAGAGATTGTTTTTCCACAAGAAGCGGGCCTAGCCGAGAGGAGAGGTGGCTCATGGGCATGTCTTTGGTTCTTTAGGAGTATCTGGTTTGGGCTTTTAGGGTCTTTTAGGCTTAGGGCTTTAGGGTGTGGGCATTTAGGGTTGTAGGCTTTAGGGTTTTAGTGTCTAGGGTTTTAAGGATTCAGGGTCTTAGGGATTTGGGTAGGACCTGCAGGAACTCAATGTGTAGAAATACCATACTCGGGCACTTTGGCCTCTTGAGGTTTGAGGCGCTTTTACATGTACAGGCATGTATATATACACATGAGAACACAGTTATGTAAGTCATATTTAGATATATAGAAATTCATTCACTAGATCCAGCTTGCGTGTACAAACAGGGCTTATGCACATGTATACATGCATTTTTACATGCACACGCGTGTGGGGGGGATTCTTTCCAAAAAATGTGGGTCCCTTTTGAAAAAATTAAGCATTTGGGTGCATTATATTGGGGAGCCGTGCTCTTAAACCTAAAGCCGCGTATGTTTTATGCGGTCCAAGGAATCTTGCCCACGTTCTGGGCTTTATGGATTGGATTTCAGGGGTCGGGGTTTAGGGTTTGGGCCCTAAACCCTTAAGCCCTGAAGCCCGAAACCCTTAGATTCAACCCATGTGGCATGCGACCTTTCGAGTCCGAAGTGGTAACGTTGGGCTTCGGCTTTTCTACCCTAAACCCTAAACCCTAAACTCATGGCATAGGCCGCGCACCTTCGATGGTGGGCGGCGCTTATGCCCCTCGACATCGATGGCGCAGGTCGATCCAGGTCGTTCGCCTGCCTTCCCACAGCCAGGGGTACTGTAGCACCCACGTGCTCGGGACCAGTACTGGTCCCTTACTCCACAACCTCTCCAGGCCTCCAGGCGCTTCCAGGCCTCCAAGGGGTTTTCAGGGGCTTGTTCCAGGAGCCTCCAGGAACCTTCAGGGGCCTGGTTGAGGGAGGGGTTGCGGACCACAACTTGCAAGGGCTGCTAGGAGTCTTGGATCCTCCAAGAGCCAGAACCTGCACTCAGGGCCTCCAGGCCTCGGCCTAGCAGCCGCTTCAGCCTCCGAGCTTCTCGGAACCTTCAGCGTACAAATGAAAGGTGTTGTGTTGTTGACCAAGATGGACCTAACTGAGTTTAGGTCCTAAACCCTAAAAGGTACAGGTTTGGGTGGTTTGCCGCCTGAACGGCGTG
>CAJNIZ010011949.1:0-10410 GCA_905231905.1 Symbiodinium pilosum | reverse complement strand
TTATAGGGTTTTGTACTTAGTCTAACCCATGAAAGGGGTTTTCTACGGGATTTTATAGGGTTTTGTACTTAGTCTAAGCTCCATGAAAAGGGTTATATACGGGAATTTATCGGGTTTAGGTTTTAGGATTTAGGGTTTAGGGTTTAGGGTTCCGGGTCTAAACTCCTTAATGAGGGTTATATAGGGGGTACATGGGGGACTGCTATAGGGTTATAGTCTAAGCTCCATAAAAGGGGTTGTGTAGCTTTGGGGGGTTAGGGGCTATAGTCTAAACTCCTTAAAGGTGGCTATATGGGGGATAATTATGAGGGTTACTAAGGGGATACTAGGCGTTTAGAGTATAGCTCACATGGCTGATGGACCAAACCCTGAAGACCCTACTTGACGGTTCATGGGACTGAGTAGCTACATATAAACGGGGCTTATAACCCTACATATAACCCACTTAACTGGACTCATCTAATCATCTAAGTTACCCAAGCATAAGTGGGTCATAAGATCAGAAATGAGTAGTTACTAGGTCCTATGAACCTTTAAAGTAGGCATACTACACTACCATCATTCTCAGGTTCGGGGAATATAGTGCCATGCAAGATTCTGTCCATCAACAGTACGGAGGATTGATTGTGGGGCTTGAAGCCCGTACTGTGATACATTTAACATTGCAGGTATACTCCTGCAGACTCGTCGATCTCATTCAGCTGAACAGATCCATGGGCCTCCAACACGGCAGCGCTGACATAGAGAAGGTTGCAGACCATGCGTTCTGAGGGTTTAGGACACTTTTATGACGTCACCACCTATCAAGCACATGGTGCCTCTGAGACCACATGATCTATGGTCTAAACTCCTCGTATCTCCCCTATGAACCCCCATAATACTTACCTGTATAATTCCCTATATACTCCTCTACATAATATCATATAATATCCTTTAGGAAGTTTAGACTAGCAAGCAAAGGTCAGAACCTGCCTTCATGTAAACTTCTGCTGAACTCTCCGACTCCGAAACTGCTCAACACTTAGGCTTTAGGGCTTAGGGCTTAGGGTTAAGGGTTTAGGGTTTAGGGTTTAGGGTGAGGGTAGCCCTGGAACCCTCACCTAGAAACCAGAAATCCCCAACAACGTCCTGGACCCCAACCCCTTACATTTCTCGAACCCTTTACCCCAATCAAACAACCGCTTGAACACCTAGCAGGGAAGGACAATCAAAGAAAGGGAGGCCCCTGCAACAAAATTTTGTATGTGCGAGTACACAAAAGAAACCTCTATTTTTGGAAATATCCCAGTCTGAGCTTTCCCCAAAAATAGTAGAGGCCCTCTTAGAAGGTATGTAAGGAAACCCATACCAGCAAAGGTATAAAGGATCCCGAACATGGACTCGGCAGGGTCCCTCCGGAAAAATATTCTCAACTCTAGACCCTCAACCCTACACCCTCAATCCTGGACCCTCAACCCTAAACCCTAACCCTGAACCCTAAACCCTCAACCCTAAACCCCAAACCCTCCCTAAACCCTAAGCCCTAAACCCTCAGCCCTAACCCCTGAACCCTAAAGGAGCCCAACCTGGGAACTGGACTGCAGGGTGCAGAAAGTGCGCACAGCTTTGAGGCCCTGTAAGGAAGACCATGACAAAGGCCTGTCGCTCAAGGGTTTAGGGTTTGGGGTTGAGGCTTTGGGGCTTAGAGTTCAGTGTTTAAGGCTTGGGGGTTTGGGGTTTAGGGTTTGGACTTGGGGGCTTAGAGTTGAGTGGGCTTCGGGTTTAGGGTTAGGCTTTGGGGTTTAGAGTTGAGTGTTGAAGGCTTAGGGTTCAGGGTTTAGGCTTGGAGCTTAGAGTTCGGTGTTGACGGCTTCGGGTTTAGGCTTTGGGGTTTAGAGTTCAGTGTGGAAGGTAGGGTTTAGGGTTTAGGCTTTGGGGATTAGAGTTCAGTGTTGAAGGCTTAGGGTTTATAGGGTTTAAGCTTTGGGGTTTAGCGTTCAGTGGATTTAGGGTTTAGGCTTTGGGGTTTAGAGTTCAATGTTTAAGGCTTGGGGTTTAGGCCTTAGGCTTTAGGCTTGGTTTAGAGTTCAGTGTTTAAGGCTTATGGTCTAGACTTTGGGGCTCAGGGTTTAGGATTCAGGGTGTAAGCTCTAAGGCTGAGGTTCCAAGTTTTTAGATGTTGGCCTGTCACTTGCTAGTGCTTAAGTGGGAATCGGAGAGGGAACATAAGTGCAATACCGGGCTTCGCGTCTCAGTGCATTTAGGTACTATTATGGGGGAAGATAACGGCCAGTATAGGAGTTGTTACAAGGATCTACTAACTTAAGACAGTTCTGTCCCTTGGAAGTGAAGGGCATTGGGCATTGGTCGGTGTGGGCGCGCTGCGCTCGTGGCCGGGTTCCACGTCTCTTGCGATTTCTGTTGAGTGCAACTGAGCTTGAGGTAAACATCCTTGCAACTTTCGTCGGTTTTTTGAACTGTTTTTTTTTTTTACTTGTGCTCTTGGAGGTCTTTGATACACTCTTGGAGAATTGTTTCAAATAGTAGTTTCCATTTACTTTTCCATTATCCCAATATAACCCCAATATATACCCTATAATGCCTATATAACCCACTATAGAAGTTTTCATGTTCTTTTCCATTATCCCAATAACGCCCTTGGAGTGCTAATGATCTTGCTCTTGAGTGCGCTGGAGTGCTGGGGTCACTCCAGTTGTCCGGGCATGTTTGGAGGCGACGCCAGCATCATCTGAGCTTAGGGCTAAAACATCAGGGTTATATTGGGTTCTATAGGGATAATGGAAAAGAAAATGGAAACTACTATTTAGGGTTTAGGGCTTAGGGCTCGCAATTGCAGAGTTGCATCGCAACTGTAGGAAGGCGCATGCAAAGGAAAAAGAAGGCCACCAGCAGCATCCACAAAGAGCTTTGCATGTTCATGGGTTTCAAAATTAGGAGTACTGTGTTGGGGTTCCCATAATCAGGACTGTAGTATATTGGGGTCTATATGAGGTACCCTAATTTTGGAGTGTTCAGGGTCCAAGGATAAAGGGCAAGGCCTTCCAAGTCCGCCACACACACCCTACGATGGCTATGGTACCCTGACACAATGCCTACTTAAGTGTCCGGTATCCGGTATCCCTAAACCCTAAACCCTAGTACCCACGAACCCTAAACCCTAAACTCTAGTACCCACGAAGGTCAAGGGTTCCTTATTGGACTGGCAGGGTTGAAGTCGAGGGTACTTCACAGCGCCTATAGTCCCCCCCTAAGTAGATAGAATCTGGGATTTAGGGTTTAAAGATTAGGGTTCAGGGTGTAGGGTATAGTCCCCCCCTAAGTAGATAGAAGATGGAATTCCCCAAATAAGAATGAAATCCCCATTAACCACATATTTCATCTACTTAAGGGGGGCTATAACTGTCTGCGGTTTCAGGGGACAACCAGCCCGACAAAAACTCCTAAACCCCAAACCCCCGAAACCCTAAATGCTCTAAACCCCCTAAACCCCAAGCCCTAGAAATTTCAGCCCATTTTTCCAAAGAAAGCATCACTTGGCGGGGTGGTGGAGACCTAGCAAGTAGGTCGTTTTTTTTTAGGGTTTAGGGTCTAGGGCAACTGGCGCTGTTCATGACCATTAGGTCGATCATTACTATGAAACTATTGGTTCTTAATAGCTTTAACAATGTAATTCATTTCGCAGTATTATCAGCATGATTAAGAGCAGATTCCTGCTAGGGCTTGCAAGATTCCTTACGAAGTCCCACCGACCCTAAATCCTAAACCCTACACCCTAAACCCTAAACCGAGTCAACTCAGCCAGGCAGACAGCTGGTAAGGGACCCAGCCGGTGAGCGCCGTGATGCAGGGCCTCAAAAGATTCGACCATCTCTTAGGGTTTAGGGTTTAGGGTTTAGGGGGGTTTAGGCTTTAGGGGGGTTTAGGGTTTAGGGTTAGGGGGTAGGATTGTACCCCTGGGTTTTGCGAACCTTTTAAGGGACCCGAAAAGACTACATAAGGGCTATATTAAGGCCATCTTGGGGCTGAGGTTTAAGGTTTAGAGAAGCCAGAAAATCCTAGACTGACCATGATTTTGGGGTTTGAGGTTCAGGGTTTGGCGGTTTAGGGTTTAGGGTTTAGGGTTTAGGGTTCTTGAATTTGACATGAGGTGTTAAAAGTTTATGGGGTTCAGAGTTTGGATGTCCAAGACATATTCAACATACTCTGGGCACATCACCACATGAATGGGAAACCTGTAACGACCTGTAGCCTACAGGAATCCCCAACACACCCCACGCGCTATACTAATGCAAGGATACGCCCGTTGCCCAAGGAAGTCCGTCACAGTCGCCTTCAACTTCCCATGCAACATACCCATGACCATCTGTGAGCCCCTGAACCCTAAACCCTACTCCCTAAACCCTAAACCCTAAACCCTATACTTCAGGACATCTCCACAGGGCTCCAGTAAACGGTCATGAGAATACTCGCTAACCACCCTTTCAAGGACGTCCCGAGCCCCCTATTTGGATGGTTGTCAAAATTATGGTCCCTTTTTGAATCCCTATTATAATACGGCCCCTAATATTTAGGGTACCCAAAAAGGGACCATAATATCGACAACCACCCATTTAGAGACTACTGAATGCTGGGGTTACTAGGTGGCTGGGGCATGCTTAGCGGCGGGTTTAGGGTTTTGGGGTTTAGGGTTTAGGGGGCGGGGAGTCCTTGAGTGGTGGGCCGTTTTTGAGGAGTCGATTAACTATGCGCACGAAACAATCATATTGCCCATGTGGTAGTCTCCCTAAATCAGGAGACCCCAATATAGAACCCCAAAATTAATCCTTATTATGGAGACCACCAAAGAAGGTACCCCTAAATTTTGGGAAACCCCATGTACCCAAAAAAGCTCCCCCAGATATCCCGCCTGTAAAACAGAGGCCTCAACCACCAACCTGATTAAAAACCCTACCCCCCCCCCCAACTGCCCTCCAACCAAACACTGAACCCTAAAATGCCTAACCTAGAAGCCTAAGACCCAAACAACCAAACCCCTAAACCCTAAACTAAACCCCATTCTCCCATGCATAACCCCTGAACCCTAAACCCCAAACCCTAAACCCCCAAACCCCAAACAGCTCTGAGGCCCCCCGCAGAACTGACATGCTCAAGTCGTCCTGGAAGGCCTGTATCCTCAGGCCGCAGGGTTTAGGGCTTAGGGTTCAGAATCTAGGGACTAGGGTTTAGAATTTAGGGTTTAGAGTTTAGGGTTTAGGGTTTAGGGCTGTGGATGGAGGATGATGGAGGAAATCTTGCGCCACCCAATATGGGGGTTTCCCAAATCAGGGGTACCATTTTGGGGTCCGGAGAATAATGACTATGGTGTATTGGAGCCTATTAGATTTGGGGGGACCCATATTTTGGGAAACTAAACCCTAAACCCGAAACCTATACCTTACACCCCAACATTCTCCGAGGCATCCAGCCTCAAGGGTGGTTGGAACCACAAAAAGCCCACTCTACTCCCCTTGCTGACCAAACACCAGCAGCGGTGGGCCCATGAAGGATGGTCCAGCAACAACGTTTAGGGTGTAGGGTTTAGTTCCATGAGCTCCAGGGTTTGAGAGCTTGGGATTGGGGCTGGTGAGCATGTTCCTCGGTCTTTTCTCCCCCCATCGCCCCAGCCCGTGCGAGTCTGGCCACGCCCTTCTCTTCTACTGGATGTAGATCCTAGGCTTCCTTCTGCAAACACCCCGGGGGTTTCCCAAAGTTAGGGGTGCCCTTTTGGCGGTCCCAATAATAGGGACTATAGTATTTGATAATCTTTATTAGGGCCCCCCCTATTTTGGAAAACTGCCACAGAGGCTTTGGGGTAGTTCGAAGAGCTCTGCTACTAACTGCTGCAGCCCTAAACCCCAAACCCTAAACCCTAAACACCAAACCGCAAGCCCCTAAACCCGAAACCCTAAACCCTAACCCCTAACCCCTAAACCCAAAAACCCATCCTCCTGCGAACTGGGTCCACCACAAGGCTTTGGCCAACAGCTGTGGCCAAATGACATTGATGTCCTCATGGGGCTCAAAAGGTGGGATGAAGCAAGGTGGGGTATAGGAAATAAGCCCCAATACCCTAAGGCTCCATGAAGGTACTATTTATAGGGTTTAGGGCCCCATGTAAGTATCTTTTTATAGAGTTAGAGCCACAGGCATATAGCAGAGTATATACTAAGGATCTTTTAACCCACCTACCTTCATCCCACCTTTTGAGCCCCCCTGATGTCCTGGCTGCTCGGGAGCAGAGACGCCTTGCAGACGAGTTGGGGTCCAAACGGTTTAGGCTTGAGGGGTTTCGGGTTTAGGGTTCAGCTTGTTGAGGTTGACACTTGAGGGGTCCAGGGTTTAGGTTTTTGGGGCTTTGAGTTGAGGATTCGAGGTTCAGGATCTGCTTAATTAGGGAACCCTAAACCCTAAGCCCAAAACCGGTTTAAGTTCAAGGGCTCGCAGATGAGGGATGTGGATGTTGGGTTTTGGGTTCAGGGTTTGGGGCGTTGTACGACCCTAAACCCTAAACCCTAAACCGTTTGAGGGGTAGGGTTTAGGATCAATCTGCCCCGAACCCTGAACATCACGGAAAATCTTCGAACATCGTGGCATGGGCGTGAAAGATCCCTACACCCCAAACCCTAAGCCCCCTAACCCTAAACCACCTGGAGCCTTGACTGGCTTTGAGGGCTACGCCCTAAACCCTACGGTCTGTTTTCAGCTTCAATGCTAGTGTTTTCTGTGAGGGTTCTATGGCTTAGGTTTAGGGTATTACCCGAAACCCTAAACCCCTAAACGCCCAAACCCTAAACCCTAAACCCTAAACCTAGGGGTCTATCGTTTAGGTTCAGGATGCAAGGCTTTTACAGTGCCTTCAAGGTTGGGTTTTGGCGTTTGGGGCATTATGATTTTTTGGATTTTGGTGGATCATTTTGTAGGGTGTAGGGCTCAGGGCTTAGGATTTAGGGCTGAACAAGATGAAGCTCCGAAGTCATGACTTCAGGAAGTTGGCGTGCTGGCATGCGGATCCCTAGATGCATGCCAGACCAAAGAGTGCCTTCCGACAACCTGCCAACATTGGACAAGAATTTCGGCGCAAACCCTGAACCCTAAGAATCATTTTGAGTGTCTGGGTCCCTAAAACCCTTTGAAAAATATTGATATATAGGGTCCCCTATTAAAACAATTAGGGAAAATGTTAAATATCCCAGGGGCCTACCCAGGTGTAGGGTCTCCAGAGCAAAGCTAGGGCAACTAGGGTCTGGCTTGGAAGAATCGCTGCATCTAAGGGCTACTCTCTCTCCTCTTTTTGGGGCATGAAGGTGACCCCATTCGCATCAAGGAAGTTAAACTAAGTTCCAGCATGTTCCAGCTATAGGAAACCCTATGAATCACCGTAAAACCCAGGCGCCAAGGTATAAACACGCCTATTTGGGCGTCCTAAAAAACGGGAATGTACCAAACCTCCCGACGAGGGCCGGGCGTATGTGTTGTTTCCATGCATCGCATATCCCACAGGAACTACGTCATCGATGAGAACCTGAAGTCATTTGCAGCACCAGATACTCACTTCCAAACAGACATCGAGCTGGAGGGTCAGAGGGACTGGAAAAGTAGGTTTACTTGGAGGGTCAGAGGGACTGAAAAAGTAGGTTAATAACGGGGATCACGAGGGTTCCTATATGGGTTTCAGGGGTGACTAACCAACTTTCTGAGATCTCCTGACCCTCCATGTAGTGGAGCTTTGCCATTATTCCCACATCTCTGAATCCAGACAAGCAACCTGTCGCCACTTCGCTTGCACGAAAAGTTTGACGATGTATTTCCCATGAGGGTTGAAAAGCCTGGCAGATATGACTTTGCAGCTTGCCATGGGAGGCTGCAGACATGCACTTGGGACCTGAGATTAGGATTTAAGAGTTATAGTCCCCCTTAAGTAGATAGAATATGGCTTTGGGTATATTATAATAAGATCCCCATATACCCCATATTCTATCTACTTAAGGGGGACTATACCGTCAAGGGTTTTGGGCTTGGCTTTCACAAGAAACCGGAGAGTGTACAGGTGTGCTCTCTCCAAGCTCCGCTTATTGATGGCCAGAGAGGAACATAAGAAATTATGAGAAGGAATTTCTGTGTTATCTTTTTAGGGTTCAGGGTTTAGGGTTTAGCCTACTGTAATGTTAAGAAAAAAGTCTGAAACCAAGAGCGGAAGCATCGGATTGCTATTTGGAAGTTTCGAAGATGCAGTTACCTTTTCTGGGGCCTCCCATAATAAGGACGACAAGATATTTGGATCCATATCGAGTTCCCAGTAATTATGGAAGCTACCATCCCTAAACCCTAAACCCTCAACCCCTAACTAAGGAGATCCATTCTTTCACTACTCCTCACCAAGAAGCAGCTCTAGGCCCCTAAACCTCCAACCCGAAACCGTAAGCCCTAAGCTCTATTCTGAACCCTAAACCCTAAGCCCTAAAACCTAAACCCCTAAACCCTAAACCCCTAAACCCCTAAACCCTAAGCCCTAAGCCCTAAATCCTGAACCTGCTACAGACAGCACCGAAACGAGCCGAGCGAGACGGCATGCCCTCCTCGTCCTGCGGGTAGATGAGCTCCTGTTCAGGGGGGAAACACGGTTCAGGGGTTTAGGGTTTAGGGGTTTAGGGTTTAGGGTTTAGGGCTTACTGTTTGGGGATTGAGATGTGGTAGTTTCCCAAGTTCAGGGTACCCCAAGATAGACCCCAGTATATTATAATCCTTTTTATAGGGACCCCCAAAAAAGGTACCCCTAATTTTGGGACATCCCCATTTAGGGTTTAGGGATTTGGGGTTTAGGGTGTGGGATTGAGGGTTTAGGCTTAGGCTTGAGGGCCTGGGGTTTCTGATTGAAATTCTGCGGTTTAGGGTTTAGGGTTTAGGGCTTAGGGTTTAGGGTTTAGGGTTTAGGGCTTAGAGTTCCAAAGGCTATCCCTCTTCTGAGTTGCCACGGGTACCAGAATGCAACCAAAGGTGGCTGTCGGGCCCTTGAACCCTAAATTCTCATTGGGTAGGTCTACAGCGAAACTGCTAGTGCTACAGACAATATTGTGTACAAAGGACATTGCCTGGGGACTATTCTGGTCTTTCTCTACCTAGAACCTTTCCCCTAAACCCTATACATCCCAAGAAGCCCGTTTGAATGGACCTCTAAACCCTAAACTCCCGAATCCAAATCACAGCCAGCAGAAGCTGTCCCACAAGAAACTGCCACTCGGTAGAAGAAGTCTATGCTCAGCCACGGCGGCAAACTGGGAAGCAATTGCTTGACTCAGCTGCGGCCTCAGCAATGTCAAGGTTCTTAACTAACTGTTATTGATATTACTACTAGGGGTACAGGGAAGTGCTTCGAGGTTGGGAAAATTTGGAAGGGGGGTGTAGGGCTTAGAGTCAGTCTGCATTGGGCATTTTGGGAAGTACTGGGTGGGATTTGGAAGGCTGGGGGCTTCTGGCTTGTGGCTTGCAGACACACGCAAGTAGTACTGGTACTGTAGTCCATGCAGAAGGACACCACCAAAAAAGAACCGTTGATGTACCTTCCACAAATTTCTCTGAGGTAATGCAAATGATCCGCACAGTTTGGCACGCCTCCATGAAAATTGTATCCAAGCACGTCGAAAGCTATAGGTGCGCCGCTACATATACACAGAGGGCCAATGTGAAAATGTGTCTGTGTCTATATATGTATATGTAAATATAAATATGTAGATATGTAGATATGTGTACTTGCGAATGCGTGTGTCAGTACATGTCCAGCACATGCATAAATGTAATTGTAAGCATGTGCATGTGTATATATGTGGCATGTGTTCGAATATGCAAATAATCACAAGTGTAGACGTGGCCGGTGCATATGTATATATCTGTATACATATGTATACATATATATATATATGTACATATCTTTGTGTATGCATGTATGCTTAAATATATGTACATAATATATGTACATATATGTATGTGTACATATATATATGCATATCCACATGAACATCGATGTGTATGAATGACTCTTGTATGATCTGAAGCCCCCCTAACCCTAAATCCTAAACCAAAGAGGGAAGTAGGGCACGGGCGCCGCATCGTCGAGATCTAGAAGAAGCTCCCGAGAGCGAAATTCTGCTTGGCTGACGACCCGAGCCTGCGCACGGTTTTTAGGTTTAAGGCTTAAGGTTTTAGGGTTTAGCCTTCCGACCCCACGTCTCGCCGAGTATAGAGACAAAACCTCCAATATTCGAATAAGACCCCTGGTCGCCAGCATAGGCTCACCAGAGCATCCATGCCCAAACCATAATTCCGTTCGTGTTCCAGTGAGTGCGATTGCCAGAGCATCCATGCCCAAACCAATTC
>CAJNIZ010011947.1:79617-101816 GCA_905231905.1 Symbiodinium pilosum | reverse complement strand
TCTTAACATAAAGCTCGCCCGTAGGTGCACATCTATAAGGGTGGTTGTCAAAATTATGGTCCCTTTTTGGGTACCCTAAATATTTGGGGCCGAGAACAGGGATCCAAAAAGGGACCATAATTTTGACAGCCACCCATAAGGGTGTTTAGATTTTGAAGGTCTAAATTGGGGCCCAGCTGTTGAGTTGTGACCATGATGACCCACAAGCTCTTACCCTGAAGACTAACCTCCCTAAACCCTAAACCCTAAACCCCAAAAGTATGTAAAATAATAGCCCTAAACCCCCAATAATGGCCATAAAGGCCATGATTTTACATACTTTTGGGGTCCAGGTAAACCCTAAACCCCATCCCTCGAGCTCCCTGTATCACTTCAGGATTCGATGTCGTCAGCTCGAAGAGATCACGGACATCTTCTCGAAAAAGACGCCAGAGTTCCAGCTTCATATTCTGATTCCTAAGCTTAGGGTTTAGGTGGGATTCGAATGTAGTTTCAGATGTTCTGGTGAATACTGCAGAAGCTGAGCAAATAGGAATATTCTCCCCCTGCAAGAAGTCATCACACAATTCTAGTGTACAATGGGCGAGTTACGCCTCTAACGCCTCAGGACTCGGGGTCCGACAAATCAAAAAATTGTGCTTTTGGCCCAAAGACTAGAATCTTACAAGCTTTCAGTACCCTACAACAATCATATTCGGGACCTTGGACCCTTAAGGACTTGGCTGCTGCAGCTTTCCAGGACCTGACGCCTCTGAGGATTTCCAATTTCGACCCGACCTCGTACAAACCCAGGGCCCAAACCCGAAACTCTACCTCCCAATTACCCCTTAAATGGGGGTTTCCCAAGGGTTTAGGGTTTAGGGTTTAGGGTACCAGTTTGGGGGGTCCCTATATAATAAAGAGTATAGTATTATGGGGTCTATATTGGGGTTCCCTTATTTTGGGAAACTACTAAATAGAGCTATTACATCCAGCAGCATCATTCAACACACCTTATCAATCTTCATCCAATACATGGAGATCTTGGGGTAAATACACCCTCACTTCAAACTTGAAGCCACTGAAAGCCACATGCAAAGCCAAATCGAAGGCTTTTTTGAGCAAGACATGGCCGATTCCAGTATATCTTGGGGTCTGTGCTGGGTTTTCCTGATGTGTGGGGAACGCCACATCTTGGAAATGGCACATCTCGGGGAAGAAAAAGCGTCTGGTGTATCCGATGTTGCCGCTGCTTGGCATTGAACTGGTACCTGCCACAGAGGGAGTTACGAGATATGGGCTCAGCAGCTGTTGTGCATTGCTTAAGGTTGAGCATGTGCGGGGCTCCCAAGCAGATCCCTTACATACCCCACGAATGCTGTAACTCTTTATACAGGGGCCCCGGCAAGAGGATCTTCAGTCTTTATCGGGATATGGATGAAAATCCATCTTCACATTCCCTATTGGGTTTTCGAAAAAAAGAACCTGACAACTATACTTGACAAGGACTCAGAAACTTCCTGGGGAATGTAGGGGCAATTTCGTTTGGGGTTTAGATTTAGGGGGAAAGGGAATATGATCTTGGGCAGGAGGACGGCCAGCCTAACAAATATGTTCCTTCATACGCCTGAACCCTACTGCCCTGTATCCTTCCCCAAAAGCCTCAAGGCTTCGGGTTTAGGATGTTTTAGGGTTTAGGGTTTAGGATGGTTTAGGGTCTCTCAACTGCGAACTCTCGAGCAGCCCTACGTAGAGGAGACTCCATAGAAAGGAAAGGACTCACGATGGGATATGTCTCGCTTACGTGACAGAGGCACATAGCGCCTCCTGGGAATATCCATGATGAACTCAGACTCAGTCCTTTGAAGAGTACCGAATCTTCAAAACAGAGGAGATCCCCAATTAACGGACGCCTTAGTACAATGAATGAAGTACTCAGACTTCCTGTAAATGTGCTTCTACAAATTCCTTAGTAGAAAGATTAGAACAACAATGCACATCTAGGAAATAAAAGAGACCCCTAGAGCTTATGGTTTTTCTTTCAGTGGCTTTAGATGCGTTCTTACACGTATACACTCTCTCCAAATAGTAACTATCTAGGTAACACACAAGACCCCTACATCAACATGGATGTTGTTTAGATTCTGTCACAGAGAATGCTTCATGAATGCCTCGTAAAGCATCCAAAAAGTAGAACGACAACAGACCTAATTGAACGGGCTCGTACCAAACCCTTCGTCTGGATCAGTACTGCGTGATGAACTCTATACTGCTCGTTACATGGTTCTAGCACGCTGTAGACTTTAGAGCCATTGCAACCAACCGCCATTCGGGTAGCGTGACTAGGATGGCAGTTTCTCGTCACGACCGACTTATTCCCAGGGTCCCGAAGAATACCCCCCTCCATTTTCGAGAAGCTCTCACATCCAGAAACCCTAGACCCTAGATTCTTGTGAAGCATAAAACCTCTAGACCTTTAAACCCTAAACCTTTACTCCTGAACCCTATCGACCCAATAAACAAGCGGGTCACCTTCCCAGATTGTACTTGTACGCAGTGGCCGCATATCCAGCAGCAGCCGCTGTCCCGGCTGCTGTGATCATAGCGGCCTTTTGGGGCTTAGGGTTCAGGGTCTAGAGTTTAGGGTAAGGTGGTGGGGTATGTATGGGCTGTTATTTTTCTAATTGGAGTCAGTGCAAGCGGATAATGGAGAATCGGATGGAAAAGAGCAAGTGGGAAGTGAAATGGAAGCTACTACCAGGGTATAGGACCTATGTTCAGGGTGGTAGGTTTGCGGCAAAGTCGTTCTTGATTTGCTATCATGTGTTCGGCGCGGGGTTACGGGTGTTTAGGGACGAGCAAGCCTTTAGGGTCTAGGGCGGCAACCCTAAACCCTAAACCGTTTAGGCTTCAGGGATCTCACGAGGTGAATGTCTCAAGGGCTTGGGAAGAAGCTGTTTGTCTTCGAAGTGGGGCCTATCGGGTCCCGGGTGGAACTACGACTTCCGAAATTCAAATCAGATAGGAGCCTTCAACGATAAAAGATCTTTTGACAGAAGCCTGTATGGGCTGCATGTGCATTTTGGGGCAGGTTGTGTTTGGGAATGGTCCTATATAATTCTTGAGTAGTCCTGTATAATCATTATACCCTAAACCCTAAACCCTAAACCCTGTATAATCATTATGCGATCCTATGTAGTCCTTAAGTAGCTGGTCTAACAGGTCTAGTGATGGATCCATTTACGCGGCTCATTTACTCATCCTCGCACGGTATTTCCTGAACCCCCAAAGTATGTATAATAACAGCCTACTTGGCTCCTTTTCTGGCTTGTGGTTTACTATTTTACCTACTGCGGGGTCCAGGTAGGGATCAGGATCTCAATTTCTGAGCCGGAAACCCTTGAAAGCATAGACTCCCATCTCACGAAACAAAAAGAGCCGAGACCATGACGCCCCACGCCCTCAAATGAATCCCCAAGAACCCTCGTACCCCCGAACACGTAAAAAAGCAACAGCCCTACTCCAGCTCCATATACTCGTATGTCATCCATGCTTCCTCCGAAGCCCTGAACCTCAACTTAGTGTAGGGGCCTAATAACAATTCATCGCCCATATTATAGATGATTATAGAAATGGACCTACAAAGGATATGGGTCAGTATTTTGGCCCATACGTTGCTCTAAGCGTCCAAGTACACAATAATCGTATACTTGCCCAAAACCCGTGCTATGATTACTAACACCAAAATCCCAAGTACTTAGTTATTGAGGTACATGGACCCTCAGCGTTACCTAAACCCCAAAAGTATGTAAATAATAGCCCTAAATCCATAATCAGGCATAAAGGCCGTTATACATACTTTTGGGGTTCAGGTACTCAACACTAGAGCCAAGTGTCCTAGTGAGCTCGCTGTAGAGCTCCTTAGCCCCCTTCTCAGAGCTTAAATGTCTGCAGGCAACCGCGCGCTCTTCCACTGGGGAATCCTCAGTCGCCTAGGAATGTAAGAAGCCTCTTTCAGAGCCCTCCTTAAGTATAGGGTCTAGGGTTTAGGGCTGTAGGGTTTAGGGCTTAGGATTTGGGGTTCAGCTGAGTTTTAGATGGAGCCCAGGAACCTGAAAACGGGGAAAAGGAGCCTAGTGTGTTTAAAGCTGTTAGCATTCCTCAACATACTCCCTACATAGTCCTTATGGGAATCCTAACAGCAACAGTCTGATGTGCAGATCTCCTTTAAACATCTCAGGTCCCCGATATGGCTGGATATGTACGTGGATCATGGACTCCAGAGATATCCCAATGCTGCGCAGCGAAAGTTCGCAATCGCAGCAGCGAAAAATACCCCCTTGCGGGTGGGTCTTTTCTAAGGCAGTTGAGGGCAAATTTTGGGCGCTATGTATGGATATTTAGGCTTCAGGATTTAGGGTTTCCAACAATTAGGAGTCCCTTCTGGGTGGTCCCCAGAACAAGGATCCTAATCGGTATGTGGGGGTCTAGTTTTGGGCCCTCCAAATATGGACAACATCAAAATACACACTTGATACCCAATGCACCAATGAGCAGCCTAAGACCGGCCGTGAAAAGCCTAGCTTGTTCTTTGGCCCCCTTGACAATACCGCCTGAGGGTCTGGATACCAACCAGAAAACCCCGCTTTTGACACCCCGCCACATGCACTTTGATGCATGGTGGTGCCCTCTCTTCACCATGTATTTCGCTACTGAAAATACGGCACCAACACCAACAGGACGAGCAGCGTAAACCTTGCATTGCAACCCAAGCTCATTGTGCAACCGGCTTCATTTACCTGAACTTTGACTAAAGCAACGAGGCCCTCTATGGTTGAGTTTCCATGAACTCTGGGCGCTTGTAGCCCTTGAAGCCTTTGACCGTGGGCCCTAAAATCATAGGAACCTTCCCAGCTCAGGCCCATAGCAAGAACTTTCTTCTAAGATACCTGTTGAGCACTGCTTGCGTTCAGGACTTTCTGGGTCTTACGAGGTAGCGTTGTACAAGGATGGCGCATAGAAATACTGCTGAAGTGAAGACGCCCAAAGATGGCAACAGTTGGAATGCGGACCATACAAGAAGCTATAGGGTTTGCTCCATGAGAGAAACTCCATCTAAGAGAGTAATACCAGCAGAGGAAGTGCTGTAACAGTTCTTCTGAAGGCCCGTTCTTCGATCAGAAAAATGCAACTCCCAAAAACCTGCCCTTTGCCTGCGAAGCAGAAAAGTCGCAATCTAAAATTCCTTGCAGATACCTGGAGAGGCATGGACTTCAGGGTTGTTGGTTTAGGGTTTAGAGTTTCGGGACTTAGGATCTAGGGATTAATCTTCAGTTTGCAAAGGGGTCCAAGATGTCTGTGGCAGGATCTTCTCAAGTACAGAGCTTTAAAGGGTTTCAGGTGTTGGGTCTTGTGTGGCTTGAAAAGCACTTTGGATCTCCTTGTCGTTGAAGGAGAGAAAGTATCGTTCGATGCTCCCAGCAGCTCGCTGTGGCTAATGTCACTATGCCTTCCTTCTAATACAGCTGCTAATTGTTCTGTTCTTGCTGAATGTGATTGTTCTTACTAATTGCTGCGAATCTTAATTATGACTACTACTTGCCAATCCCAAACCATTAGCTGAGTTCCAGATCCCACTCTTTCTTGACCACCGCCATCACGAACACTGTCGCCGCCCCCACCACCGCCGCCACCACCATTGCTGCTGCAGCTGCGGCCCGTATCAATACCAGTACGATTGCACAATTTATCAATACCAGTACGAGTGCACAATGCGTTCCTGACTAGATGAGCTGTTACCATTGCCCGCACAACATGTAGTTGAGTGCATGCCACTATGCATTGAGTGGAAGCATGTCGGTTATGTAAGGACCTATGTTACCGATGTTTCTCAGAATAAGGTTTTGGGGTGCTTTATTCTACAGGTATTATAAGGGGAAACTGCTACTTAAATTTCATGATTCTACATTCGTAGGCACCCAACTACTCTCCTTCTAGGACTAAAGAAAAGGACACATGATTTGATTGGAGAACCTACTTGGTGTGGAGATTTCTCATGGGAAGCCTGGTGAACCCCCGGCCCAAGCATCCCGTCACAACTATCACCTGTGGATCATGGGGTTCGCTGCCAACGATTATGTAGGAAAAGGCTTTCATAACGTCATATGCCCCTTAATTTGTCGTGGCACATGAGTTGCAAACCCGAAGGCGCAAACAGCTTTTTTCAAGAACTGCCATGTGACGTCATTTTGATGGGCTCGTGTCACAGGATCCCAAGAAAACTACGTACAAAGAACCTTCCCCATACTCAGCTACTTAAGGAACCATGTACGGAGATTCAGGCTTTCATGGTCCTTCAGGATGAATTAAGTTGAGTCCTTTCAGTCTTGCTTGATTCAACAACAACCCTGATGTGAAAGCGGTGCCCTTCATAACATAAGCCCCGGCGTGAAGGCTGGCACTCTACTATGTAATAATCCTAACTCCCCAAGACTCCCTCCGCAAAAAAATCCATTGCCCACATATCACAACAAATATGTGTATATATATACATGTATATACGTATACACATGTATAACTTCATGCACGTGAGGCCTTACTATATCCTAATTCGACTCGAACAGCGCCCTCTGCGCCAGGCCTTTCCACATCTCCACTACTGGTGCCTCAACCACAGGTTTAAGCCGAGGGCTCCCTGGGACTTCTTTGGGCTCAGACTTCGAACTTTAAACTGGGGTTTAGGGTTCAGGGTTTAGGGTTTAGGGTTTCCAAATCTAGGGGTAAGGGTTTAGGGTTCAGGGTTTAGGGTCTAGGCTTTAGGGTATAATCCAGATCCCTGATTAATACACCCCCTCCCCTTGAGAGGGATTATAATAGGGATCCGAATATTTAGGACCTTAAACGGAGGGGGTGTATTAATCATGGGTCTACATTACCCTAAGCCCTAAACCCTTAACCCTAAACAGTAGCTTCCATTTTCTTTTTCCATTATGGTTTAGTAATCATGGGTTCACATTAGGGTTTAGGGTTTGAAGCCCTAAACCCATTGTCCGACTTTGTCCTGACCTAGACCTCAATCGGTGGCAAAATTGCTTTCGGGTTCAGGTAGTTCTGTTCCTGAACCCAATGCAAGATGCAGTCCTCAATACAAAGGTACACAAAGGCTTCCAAGGCCCTATCAGCTTGCTGGGCTTGCCTTTCTAGTATATGTATTCTAGCATATTTGGTGCTTCCATGTTCTTCTCCATTACCCCTATATGGCCCTATATTGCCCTATATTTTCCCAATATTACCCCAATATACAACCATATGTCTGTATATATTGCACGCCTCCTGCACTTCAGGACAAATGCAAGCCTTACAGCAGAACCTGGCAGAGTACTAAAGATGGCTAGGGTTTAGGGTTTAGGATTCAGGGTTCAGGGTCTAGGGCTTAGGGTTCAGGGCTTAGGATTTAGTAGCCTACTCGCGTGCAACTATTGGGAGATGATATTCTGTATATAAAGTAGTATACCCAAAAGGAAGATATAATCTTGCTAAAGATTTTGTACCATGGATTCATAAAAGCCCCACACGGTTTAGGGTATAATTTTGAAGTATATTTGAGGTACCCTAGATATACCAAAATTATACAAGGAATCAGGGCCCTGGTGCTTGTTTTGGGCCCTACATGACGCTGAGCCATTCTGAGAAAACCTCATAGTCATGAGCATAGTCTAGCTTCCTAGTATCCCCCCTAATAACCCCTATAATGCTCCCCTATATCATTCCCTGTATAGCCCCTTTGCAGGAGTTGAGACTATGGCGCATATCCTCTTCAGCTGCCCCTAGTGCGAAGAATCCGTCGTTAGTAAAAAACAACTAATACACTACTCTAAACCCGACCTGGGCCCTGCAGAACAAAGATTGTTGGTGATGTCACAGATGTGTATATATATATATGGTCATAGATGAGAAGGACAATGGCCCACTTGCTTGAAAAGGACTGGTTCAGTAGGGTCCAGGCAAAACAACTCAAAATCCTACGGAACTCTACCGCACTCACACTGCCCAGTTCCCCGAGTAGCAGGAACGTACTCTTCAACATCAAACAAAACCTTACAGCATACGTCCGGAACCCACATTCCGCATCTCCATCCCGGCAAATTAATTCACTGCTAGTCAGAGAGCTGGTTTGTAAAGCTAGTGGGTCCCATGTTCCTGCATTCCCCCCTGCCCACCCGCACTCCCCCCGCCCGAAGAATTAAGCCCCCACCTCCAAACAAATGATCCCCCTGTCTCCGATGGTACTATATTTCACACTATGAGCTATAGTTCACCAAGATTATGACTAAACCTGGACCCCAAAAGTAGGTAACATAATGGCCCAAAACACCTAAATATAGCCCAAAAGGCCATTATTCTGCATACTTTGGGGTTCAGGTAGCTGTACATGGTACCCATACCACCCGGTTCCACCTCGGTGACGCGCAGGCTCGCCTTTGGCCTGCGGCAGTTTTTCAAGGCTTCGCGTCTCACGTTGAAGGATCAAGGTTGGGGGTTTAGGGTTTAGGGTTTAGGGTTTGGGGCTGAGGGTTTGGGCTTGGGGCTAACTGGCCTTTGGTTGGCTGGGGATGGAGAACAAAATGGAAACTACTATAATGGGCTATATAGGGACTACTATAAGGTTTTTTTAAAGGATGCATTCCTGCATTCCTAGCTGACCAAAGGCCAGCTAAAGGACTTGACTTCAGGCTTTGGGTAAATGAGTCTAGGCTTAAGGGTTTTGGGCTGCCAGGGGATTTATGGCTCAAAGGTGTAGGATGAAGGAAGTGACTAGCATTATTATTGAAGGGGCTACCCATTGCGGTAATATTAGGATTATATAGGGGCTATACAAGGATAATGGAAAAGAAAAGGGAACCCCCCATGTATAGGGTTTCGGGCTTAGGGTTTATGTCCTACAGCGCGGCTCACTGAAGGGGCAGGATGGAAGTGCAATGACAGCTAGCCACATGGCCATTTGCAAAACCCGGGCCTACAGTTGGCAAGAACTGGGCATCGATCGAGTCGACATACTAAACCCTAAACCCTCAACCCTAAACCCTACATGGCCATTGCTTAGTTCTAAAGCTGGGGGTTAGGGCCGTTCATGACAGACATCCCGGTTCTGGATTCTGATTCGAAAGCACCAGGGCTTTTGGGCTTCCGAACCCGAAGGTTCCAAGGACCCAAATACACGTTCCAACTTCTTAGTACAGAAACCTTAGGCTCCGTGGGGTCTGTAGAGGCTTGAACTTGAAACGCGATTGTACGCGGGGGTATCTTGAGAATGGCATGTGCCCATTATTTCTCGACCACGCCTCATGCACACCTGCAGGCAAAGCAAAGAACCTCAATTTTGTGAAACAGCTCATGGTTTAGGGTTTAGGGTTTAGGGTTCATAAAACCTTCATTCACCCAAAGGGGTCCACGTATCTACACAATACATACTTGAAACCCAACATCCTTCCTACATAGGCAGTTTGGGGTTTAAGTATCTCCCATAAACCTAAGCCCTGAACCCAAAACCGGTAAACGCCTGCACCCCAATAAGCCCTAAACTCGAATCCCTAATCCCAAAGCCCTATAAACCCTAAACCCCTAAACCCTAAACGCTAAACCCTAATCCCTGGTAGATTCAGCCTCGCTGTCGACCAAGACACCTCGTAGGAAGTGCTCCAGCACCTTATTCGGAGGGTCTGGGGACTTTAGGGTTTTAGGGTTTGAGGGTTTAGCGTTTTAGGGTTTAGGGATTTAGGGTTCAGGGATTTGGGGTTTAGGGTTTTAGGGCACCTAAATAGCAGGTTACCGGGTTGGGAATTTATGGGGTATATATACCCGCTATTTAGCAATCTGGAGCTCTAGGGTACACCATCAGAAACAGAGGAAGACATGAGGGGTTTTAGTCTATGAAAGTTACTCTATAATATATGGCCCTTTTTCAGAGGAGTCGGATTCACACAAACTCTTTCTTCAATTAAACAAGCCCATGCCCATGAATCCCCTTTCTTTACCTATTTGCTCAGTCCCTCTGGGCATCCCGGTACTCAAGTGCACACTTTCTGGTCTGGCATGTTGGGGTGTGGGGTTCCAGGGTATGAAACATAGGGGTACCTTCAAGACCTCAGGATACATGACAGTCATGGGGACAGCACACAGGCTTTGACCAGATCATTGCGCGAAACCCTCGTTTAGCTTCTAGCTGCCTTCCTTTAAGCCCTTTGCAGGGCGCAAGTTCAACCCTAAACCCTGGCCCCTAAACCCCTAATCCTCGAACCCTTAACCCGTAAACTTTGTTTTGGCTAGCGCGATTTGGGGGCCAAGGCTGCAAACTAGCGCCAGGGCGGCGTAGCGCTTTGTCAACACAGGCGCAGTGCCGTTTCCAAGCACCGGCACTGCGTGGAGGTTCAGGGCAATAATGGCCCGATGATGGGGAATCATAGGCGCAGAAAATGAAATGGACAACAAGGTGTGTTTTTGGGGATACATACAAGGATTCAGGGTTTAGTAACTACTAGCATCTAATTATGACCGTGCTGATCACCCAAGTAGAAGTACCCTCAGTCCCCTACCACGATTGTAACTGGGTTCTGCTTGCCAGATATTATCGGGTTAAATTTGCCCTGAACCTCCAAGTAGCGTGTGGCAATTGGGTGCAAAGTTTCGGAAGTCGACTCTGACACTCCACAACAGGTCGAGACCTCGAAAAATCAACCGTCTGCAGACTCGTGGTTTGGATCCCTCGTGGTCACGGGCCCTCAACCCTACACCCTAAACCCCGAACCCTAAAGCTCGAACCCCGAACCCTAAACCCTGAACCCTGCATACGCCCTACGCCCTTCAACCCTAATTCTTGCTTGGAAAAACGACAAGCCCATTGCGGCAAAGTCCCTAAAGCCCTCGACAACCTGCACGCTGAAGCCCTAAGCCCGGAAGGGTTAGGAAGTTTAGGGTTTCAGGTTAGGGTTGAAGGTTTAATGTTCAGGGTGTAGATCATTGGACAATTTTGGTAGCCCGTAGCCCCAAAACTAAAGACCCTACAGCAATCATGTGCCTACGGTGTACAGGGTCCTTATTTTGAAGGTTGGGGTTATCAACATCCTCCCATCAATAGCAAGGTTCATGGTTCAGGCTTTGGGTTTTAGACCTGAAGCCATGAAGTAACCTTACCCAAAGGTCCAAGAAGTCAAATAACTTGGGCCCTGATGATTAGAGTCCTGTATGAACCCAAAGGAGACTCAACCGAACTTCCACTGTTACCCCAAACCCACATGTTTCATGGTAGGATTCAGAGCTTAGTGCGGCCTAAGGCTGTAGTCTTGAATTTGCGGTAAAATGCCCAAGCAGGACATACCCTAGAAGCCCAGGTACGCATGTAGTAGGTTCTTGGGTTATAGATAGTACAAACTTGTATGGGGACTGACGGACAGGAACCTAATGTGTAGATAACTGGGCTTCTAGGGATAGCCAGGAAGCAGGTATGAATCATACGAGATACGAACCCGTGGCTTCATATGCAAAAAAACTACCGAATCGTTGAATTTTAAACGTGCCTGATACCTCTAGAAAGATCCAAAATATAACATGCAGCACATCGCCATCGTACAGGCCATGATTAAAGGAAAAGGACTGGGGCTATCTAGGCGGCATGTCTATGCTTGCCCAGTTATAACCATATTAGGGGACGAAGGGGGCTTGATTCGGAACTAGATACAGTTAGGACAGTTAGGAACGGTTACTAGAACCCCCAACCTTCAAGAATAGAGAAAAAGGACGAGGGAGCGCCAAGATGTCCCGTAACACGCGCACACAAACAAACAAACCTCTTTTGGCTCCTCGCATGCACATGCGGCACATCCTACTGAGACCTACTCTGGCAAGAGTGGCGGTGGGAGGGTGCGAAGGGCCTGCAATACAAGAATTCATCACCATAGTTTACGCTCAGGGTCCAAGGACCCAAATGGTAGTTCCCCTAAATTACTGTTCCCAAAATGGGGGAAATGTATATAGCGCCCCGTATTATAATGGGAACCCAAATATAGGACCCCGTATTATAGGGAATTTAGACCAATCCCCAAATAATAGGGTTGTGGGGCCCAAACTGCAGGCTCGAGGTGCCAACAGAGTGCTTTGAAGCTCTATCGGTCCTACGGCATTTTGCCCCCTCCCCAACAGCCAAACTAGTTGCCTAAGGGTCCAGGGACCCAAATAACACGGTTTCAGGGCCCAAATACTACAATATAATGTCATTTGGGCCCTGAAACCTTATTGTTTGCGTCCGTGGACATACAAAGAAAGGCTATATATCTACGACTTGAATACTTTGTCCCGTGGGCTAAGCCCACCATCGGGGCCAGATTGGTGCTTTCTGTGTGAAGATGGGCTTACACATCTTTATATTGTTATTCAGAACCCTAAGCCCAAAGGGTCCTTGTACCCAATAATTAAGTACTTGGGCTTGGGTAATACAAATTATAGTATTGGTTTGGGGTAATTATATGTTTATCAGGTACTTGGACGCTGAGGGTAAACCCGGACCATATATCCTGCACCCGAAGCTTTAGCCCCAAACCAAAAACCTGCAAATCTAAACTCTTAACATATGACAAGGAGCCAGTCCGTATGTACAAAACCTTTTTGAGAGGGGGAATCTGGACACGGGGTAGCTGCCGTTAACACCAGTCCAAGAAACAGCCTCGAAAAGCTCCCCTGCTGAGAAGGGAAGAAAGGTTTGTGGTTTCGGTCGTTGGGATGGGGCTGCGTTTCAGGCTTCAAATTTAGGACCCTAGGCTTCAAGGATTTGTCCATGTATCCCAAGTCTCCTCACACATGCCCTAGGTGCTGCCGAGCGCACTTCTAGCCCCACTTCCTATGTTCGGAGCACTTTGTTGTAGGAGAAGCCCTTCGCAAAGGCGCGCCACCTCAAAGGCAGCCACTCCTAATATCCCAAAATCCCAAACACCAAGTCGAAATCCTTGTCTCTGAAACCTCCTTCCTAATCTAGACCCCTAATTGATAAACCCCCTCCCCTTCATAGGGATTATCATAAGGGTCCTAATATTAAGGCCCTTAAAAGGAAGGGGTTTACAAATCACGGGTCTACATTAAACCTCCCGGCTGCTTCATGAAGCTCACGTCGTTCTTCATGGTCTCAAGGTCTCCTCGACCGACAATCGTCAGGCAGTGTTCTAGGGGAAGATTGAGGGCTGAGACGTCAACAGAAACGGCAAACACCCAGACAACTAGCTAAGGGGCCTTTGCCGTCTTTGTGAATGCTCATCCCTAAGGGTCCAAGGATGCAAATGATAGGGCTTTAGGGCCAAAATACCATTAATATTGTAGTAGTTGTGACCTAAACCCTCGTATTTGAGTCCTTGGACCCTTTTAACAGTATACGTGTAGAAGTCTTGTTTGGTCAGATTCCTACATGAGCTGGAAAACTACCCACATAGGCTGCACTGGAGAACTCTAATTGGCCCCAGACACCGCTGCCAAGTCCTGAGCCTAACTTCCTTAAGCTTACTGGTTGTTAGTCAGGAACCCTAAGGGTCAAAGGACGCAGATGATAGGGCTTTAGGGCCCAAATACCATTAACATTATAGTATTGGACCCTTAAACCCTGTTATTTGGGTCCTTGGACCCTTAGGGGCCCTATTGACAGCCAAGCAAATAGATAAATGGCTGGCAGGTTTAGGGTTTTGACTAGGGCCATGGGCCCTTTCTACACCCGAAGCCCACAGGATCCCTACCCTACCCTCCTAAACGCTATAAGCCCTAAACCCTGCGCCCTAAAGGGCTAAACCCCAAACCCTAAACCCTAAGACAACAAAGCCTAAGAAAAAAAGCTCCCTACAGCCCCAAAGCCAAGCTCCGAACCTAATTGTTCATTGACGCGGTCTTTTTCACAACAGCCGAAACTGGCCTTTTAGCCTTTCAGCTACACCGGCACGTACCCCAGTTATGACTAAAGGGACTACTGTGGGGATTTGCCGGGCCGTGGAAACGGGCCTCTGGTGTTGAGTCCAGAACAGGATACGTGCGATATTGTTCTTGGTCACACTGTACTTGAACCGGACAGGGAATTCCTATTCATGCTGGCTTGTACGCTCTCTCTGCTTGGAACTGGGGTGCCCGCGCAGGAGCCTCTCTACTAAGCAACTCGCCGCAGAATCAGCGAGTAGGTTGGGTCCTCAGCATTGAAGGTTGAGGGCTAACTTGGACAGGCCTGGGCTTCCTATTGTATTTCACACATACGGGCTGCACGTAGTTAATTCGCACACGAACATACTGAAATCCCTCTTCTACAGGCGTTCGCAAAAGGGACAAACGCAAGCGTTGAAGCAATGGCCGACAGTCTAATGCAGGAGCCCAAATGATCAGCAATATGGTTGTCCTAGGTTCTTTGCTAAAGCTGATCTGTTGCAGGTGCAGGAGGCATGCCTCCAAGGCCCTGCCACTCATCCTAAATCAGACAGCATAGAGGCATGTCCTGGGTTGAGCTTCCTGTACACATCCAGCAGAACATGTCGGCCGTACTACAAGGCAGCGGAAAACACATGTTCTGAGAAGGGCATGATTTGAATTATGTGTAAGAGCTGAGTCAAGGTCTGTTACAACACTGATAACTGTCGCTCATTCATGGTAACCCCACCTATCCCCATTCTACCCCACTTACTAAGTCTCCCTGACCGATACAGCACTCTAACCCTAGCTTTGCCCACATGGGTAGTTCCATAGCAGGAAGCCGCAAAGAAACACGAATAGATGACCATCCATATTGTCGGCCCTCCCAAATTGGGGTTTAAACGTTTCAAAACTCCAATACCAATCAACCACTACATAATCCTAGGTTCCCTTTCATGTACCATTCTCTTTTCCATCTTAAGGTACCATCCCTAATTGCTGCAAGTCCTCAGCTCTGTATATCCCTATACCCCAAAAAACCTCTATGTTCCTCTTTATAGGGTCCCTTAACTCTTGGGAAGCCAAAGCTCTCATCCCAAATCCCCACATAACCAACCCCTATAGAACCCCTCTATACCCCTACATCCGCTTAAACCCAAATCCCTGAACCCCTGCATACCCCTTCAAAGCACGCCTATTCTATGGGCCTAAATAATTACCAATATCATTTTGAGGTCCATTTGAGGTACCATAGACCATAATTGACCATAATTATAAGGAATATGGAACCATAATATGAGTAATTATTTGGGCCCCTATGTTAACTGTCTAAAGCCCCAAGGCCCACACCCAGATTTTGGCACACCTCGGAGCCAGGCTGAACGCGGCTGAAGCTTTAGCGTATAGAGTATAGAGGGTTACGAGGTTATATAGGGGTATGTAAGGGATATACATATGAGCTATAGAGGTAGTGATAAGTGAAGGTACCCTGATGGAATGGAACACAGGAATTTAGAGGCTTGGAGTTAAGTTATCAGAATAGGAAAAAACCACAGGCCAAGAAGATAGCGCATGAAATGGAAACTGGTGCGATGTACGGTCATACGGGCCTACGTCGGCTTACCACAACAGATGGAAAACAAAATTGGAAATGACATGAAAACTGGGGTGTCAGTGTACTAGGCTACATAGGGACATCAGGAACCGCACTAAGTTGAACATGATACATGAAGACAAGCAGAAAAGAAGAAGCGACAGTATAGTAGGAAGAGGGGTAGCAATACAAGAATGAGCCTTACTGGTTTTTAGTAGGTCTAAGGGAATATAATCCCTACATATTTCCTATATAATATGCTCCCTCATTCCCCACTAAGCCCCAGTAAGGAACAGGAGGAGTAGGAGCAAAAGGAAGAGGACCAAGAGCGGTAACGGTAGAAGGAGGCAGGAGATGGTAGGAGCAGGAGCACCAAAAGGAGGAGCACTGTGGGAGTAGAGGAGGACAAGCTACAAGCAGTTGAGGAGTAGGAGTATACGTACAGAAATCTGGGTGTATACGAGTAGAAGTAAAGGAGTAGGAGGAGCGGCAGCACTACCAGGAGCGATCGTACTCATGACTCTGAACCTGGAACCGATCCTGTCCTTACCGTGTTGTTTTTTGTTTCTGTCGCTCTCTCTCCTTCTCTCCGCCTCTGCCTCTATATGCGTCTCTCTCTCCACCTGCTCGTCTTGTTGAGGCTTGGAGCATACCTAAAGTCCTTGTGAACATGCTGTCTGCCACTGCTCTCTTTCGAGTTTAGATTCCAAGGGAAATGGGCGCTACCAAGAATTCGCAAGAAAGCTTTACATTCACTGCCCTAAGGGTCCAAGGACCCAAATAATAAGGTTTCAGGGTCTAAATACCATTAATTTTAGAGTATTTGGGCCCTCAAACCCTAGTGTTTGTGTCCTTGGGCCCTTCGGGCTGCCTGCCTAGCCGGCTGGCTAGCTGGCTGGCTGGATGGGTCTAGGGCTTATAGACTGGGTGATTTTTGTCTTCGTCCAGTTGCCGATGATCATTTATGCTGAGCCTTTACAGAGGGGCCCGCAGGTGAACATCCTTTGAATTGCGCCGGGGCCATCAAAGAGTAAATGCAAAGTGGTTACCCCTTCTTTGCTTGGAAATGTGTATGAAGATGTCCTGTCTCCTTGACCACCCCTCCTGTCATGGTGACAGCTACCTGTACCTCAAAATCAAGCCAATGAATGACCCAATGCACTAAGACGACTCCAAAAGGCTGTGATTCTACATACCCCTCTGGGCTTCTGGTTAACCCTAAACCTCTTTGAGATTCTCCCAAGGCAAATTCTGGGCGAAGCTTGACGTGTATCATATTCCTGTAAACTCCTATGGCACTTCTCAAGCTAAGAGGCCCCAAACCTTCCTATTAAGGAAACGCCAGGATTCATCAAGACTTCAAAGTGCTCATAATGCAACCTCAAAAACAGGGGTTGTGCTGAGACATTCCACCCCCAATCCCTGTCCCCTATCTGAGCTGCGTCACGGACACCCCCTGTGGGAACCCTTGAGCCCTAAACGCTTCACTCCGCATGAGCGTCGCGCTGGAAAGTCAGAGTCTCGGGTTCCTTTCTGCATGCATGGGGCTATTGGGGTAACATAGAGGGCAGGGGTGAGGGGCTGAGGCTAAGGGTTCGGGGGACCAAGTCATAGGGGCCAGAGTCGAAGCATGAACGACAAGCGCTTGAATGCAAACGACATCAGACTTGGTGGAGTTCGCGGGTGAAATTCAAACGTGGTGAGCAAACCGTAATGTCAGCATGTTCCGTAGATTCTTTTTAGCCAGCTCATTATATTGTGAACATCGCTTTTTGTAAGATTCCCAAATGGCGGGCCTACTGCGGCTCAAATAAATAATATGTGTGTGTGTGTGTGAATGCGATGTATGTATGTATGTATGTAGGTAGGTAGGTAGGTAGGTACGTGTGTAAGTATGTATGTAGGTAGGTACGTGTGTTACCAGTGTAGGTATGTATGTAGGTATGTATGTAGGTATGTGTGTAGGTATGTATGTATGTATGTATGTATGTATGTATAGATGTATAGATGTATAGATGTATGTATGTATAGATGTATAGATGTATAGATGTATAGATGTATAGATGTATATATGTATGTATGTATGTATGTATGTGCACGCATGTATGTGTGTATGCATGCATGCATGTATGTAAGTCAGCACTTATGCATGCATGTATGTTTGCATGTATGCGTGTATGCATGTAAGTATGTGCTGTGCTGTACATTCATGTAACGTATTGTAGTGTACGCAATGTACGTATGTAACGTAATGTGATGTGATGTGATGCAGTGTAATGTACCGCAATGTAATGCAGGCGTGTATCTATGTGTATGCATATGGATATGTGTAAATATGTATACATATATATATATATATCCATTGCTACAATGCATCCTATCTGTAAATACGCGCATGCACATACATAAATGTATTCACATTCATGTCGTCCCATTCCAAGAGCTCCACTGTAGTCCCCCTTAAGTAGATAGAATATGGCCTTGGGCATGTTATAATAAGATCCCCATATACACCATACTCTATCTACTTAAGGGGGACTGCACCCCCTTAGCAGGTTAACCACCGATCCCTCTTCCCTGAAGATTGAAATCCTAAGACTGACATCCGACACCAGGGACTCCAAACGGCGAATGAAGCTCTCACCAGATCCCAAAAATCCTCCCAATTTGCCCTAAGCGCTACACCCCAAAGGCAATAGTTTTGTGGGGTTCGTGGTGCCGCCAAAATGCTCTAGATTACGTGGGATTTCCAACAGTGAAGCCGCCAATTGGGTTCTAGAAGGTCCTCAGAATAGTTCAGGGGTTTTAGTACCATCGCCTTCAAAGAACCCCCCTGGAGTTTAAGGAGCTAATAAGGACCAGGCGAGGCCGAAAATGAGTCAAAATCTAGGGGTAACTCCTGGGGAGAAGAGCATTCTAAACCCTAACAGCAAGCGAGAGGCCTGGACCCATGTTTTTGAAAAGCTCTTGAGTCTGCTTTCTGAATGTGCGTTGAAGCTGAAACAGGCCAAAGGACCCTTAGTATCCATATATGAGCTATAGTCTGAACTCCCAGTATCCCCCATAATAACCCCTATAATGAATGGTCCCGTATATCACACCCTTTAAGGAGTTTAGACTATACCCCATACGTAGGAAATCCCACCTACCCAAGATAAAAAATCGCGGAGGCCATACTTTGTTGTATGTAGGTCATTCATATCCCCCAAAATTGTCCAGGTATCAAAAACACTCGGAACCCAGACGGCTTCCTACAGAGACTTCATAAGTTTCTACTAGATATGGTAGTTTCCCAAAATAAAGGGACCCCAATATAGACCCCAATATACTACAATCCTTATTATGGGGACCCCCAAAAGGGTACCCTAATTTTGGGAAACCCTAAGCCCTAAACCCTATATAATCCTCATATACCCACTAGATAATCCCTATATAACCCCTTTTTAAAGGTACCCCCAATTTTGGGAAACCCAAATCCCTCAACCAGTCTCAACTCGAAAAAACTCAATGTAGGTACCATGACTCTAAACCCTAAACCCTAAACCCCCAAACCCTAAACCAGGACTCTTTGGAAAAAAACTAACTTGAGAAAGGCACCTCGAGGATGACGATCTCACCCCTGAGGCGCTCCTGACGTGTCTGTATCAATGGGTTCATTGTGGGGGTTAGGGTTTAGGGTTTAGGGTTTTAGGGTTTAGGGTTTATAGGGTACCGGAAACGGAAACTATATGAAACTACCATGATTTCTAATTTGGGATGCGGGGATATGTAGGGTTTAGGGATTATATTGGGGGTTAGGGTTACAGTTACGGGTTATCCAAAACCTCCTATGCAGTTCCTTTTGGGGTAGCATGTTACTCTTGTAGGTGTCTTGTCCCATGCCAGAACCATAAGAAAATGAAAAAAAAGAGCTACACAGGACTACTTGGGTAGGGTTCAGGAGGAGGAGGAGGGCTCCTTGGGACGCTATTTAAAAATCATAATTTCTACTGCTTGTGGGGTTTTAGGATAATGCATTGCATTATCCTAAAACCCCACAAGCCGAGAGTTCCCCAGTAACCCCTTACGAATAAGGGTGCCCTTTCCTAATGTTCAGCTTGAATAAGGAGACCCCAACATAAAAAGGGACAAAGGGCACTACTGGGGTACCTAGAAGCAGTATAACCCTAAGCCGTAAACCCCTAAACAGTAGAAATTACAAATCTGAATCTTATTCAACAATGGCGCAGAGAAGGGTTCAGGGTTCTCGCCCCGGGTCGTCGATGGGGCAGGCTTCAAATAGACTCCAGGCCCCTGGCCTTATTCGAAAGACATGGGATATGTATATATATATATACACATATATATATATATGTATGTATATATATATACACACTGAAATATGTGTGTATATATATATATATATATGTATATTCGACATGGGATATGTATAGATATACATATATATATATGTATTATAGAAATATATATATATATACATACTGAGATATGTGTGTATATATATATATATGTATATGTTTCGCCCTGTTTGTACGTATACTAACGATAAATGTTCAAAGAGGAATCCGGCTTTCCATGGGGAGGAGGCTTTGGAATATTCCATCTTCATAGGTGTGGAATGGGTTGCAAACATGGCAGTTTCCCTAAATAAGGGGATCCCAACGTAGACCCCTACATACTATAGTCCTTGTCATGGGGACCCCAGAAAGGTAGCCCTAATTTTGGGAAACCCCACATTCGCAGAAGATTCGATGTCAAAATCTATGCCCGCAGCGCGTGTAAGTTAAGTGTGCACAAGCAACGCCCCCAACAGAATGACGTGGGCAGTCTTGTTTGCACTTAAGATGCAAACTCACAACTGCATCACAAGGTGTACCTTCAAACCATATCGGAACCTGTCTAATCATGATAACCTGCGTTCGTACCCGCATCTAACCCTATGTCTAAACTGTATTCGAACCTGCACCAGAATGATGAAGTCTATGAATCCTATTGCTCTTCTGTATCCAAGTCATATCACCCCAAACATATCAAGAAATTATTTGTTTGACCCACCTCCGTTGTTAGCTATTGGGTCATGGGCCAGTCATGGGCCCATAGAAGTCAAGCTGGCTTCTAGATTGGGCTGTTTCTTGAAGCTGGTGGGCCCTAGGCTCCTGATGGAAACAGCACTTCCAGTACTGCGGGCCTCGGCAAAACGTGGCAAATAGTCTCTAGGTTGGGTATTAACAACCTATAATAGGGGTATTATAAAGGGCTGTATATATATATATATATCTACCATAGACATGTTATCTGGGTGGGGGCAGGACCCAAGGTCTAGGGTTTGGAGGGGTTCACATTTGTGAGGCTAAAACTTGTCTTACCCCCCAAAGCTCCACGGTCCTTGTGAATTCGCGATGTGTTGCAGGGTTGACAGGTTGTGGACTCTAGGGTAGGCTATGCTTCACCTCTTAACAAGAGTTTACGGTTCAGAGTTCATTAGGACCCAAAAACAATGAGATCACGAGATCCGAGCCACCAGTTTAGGTGGTTTAGGGTGAGGCGTATGTACTCGAGGACTCCCGTATATGTAAACCCGTCTCGGGTATTTTCTGATTTTTTGGGGTGTGTGATGAAAGACAATATACTACCCCAAGAGCAACCACGTAGGAGGCTTTCAGTTGCCACAGGCTTTGACGAAGTACTTCTATAGCTCCTAAATCTTACGCCCCAAGCCTTACAGTAAACTCTAGGTTTAGGGTTTAGGCCCTAAGCCCTAAACCCTGACCCCATAGCTCAGGCAGAATCCCCATCTGAGATCCTAGGGCTAGGGCAATTTTCTGATCATGGTGCTATGGTCGTCCAATTTCAACATTCCGATTCCGCTCCGTGCTTCATGTGAAAAGGCGCAAACAAGACACACCATGAATTGGGAGCTTCTCTGACTCTATCTCCATGAAGTCCTGGAGGGGGGGCCCTAGAATCCCCAAACACTCCTAACATGTGCAAGGCACTTTCTTTTGAGAAGCACCAAATTCTCAAGGATCCTGCTTGAATTCTAACGCGAAAAGCTCCATAAAACAGGCTCCCGAAATATGAATCTGGCTGAGCCAGCAGCCCTTTTGCGGCAGAGAAGCCCCGGAAACCCCGCGCCGTCTTTTGAACACGTCAAACCTTGAACCCAAAAACTTAAAAAAATCGTCAGGGACAGCAACCTGCATTGTCTTGTTGGGGTATTGAGCCGAGACCTACCTCTTTAGGGGCCTACCCCTAAAGAGAGTCAAAAAGGTAGACATGGCAGGGAACTCGTGGCGTTCCATATGCGTTGGTGAGTCGGGTGTAAGGTTTGAGCAGGCGAGCGTTTGGGGCTCCCCCCGTACAGCTGAGCGCTTCTAGCACGGTGTTTCTTGATTATGGTGTAGAACTCACTGCCACACACCCCTGAACCCTCAAACCCTAGACCGCGTCAACAACTCTGAAGCAGGCCATGCACAAGCGGAAGCTCAAAAGAGGTGTAAGTAAGACACTTTATACGACACACATACAAGAAACATACGGATGCTCCTGGAACCCTGAAAACTTGAAAAGCTGAGTTGGTGACCCCAGGTCCTCTTTGGGTCCCACTTGCCCTTGCATCGAAAAGTGGAGGGTCGGGTTCCGGAGGGCAAGTTGCGCTTCAAATGCCACCCTCAAGTCTGAGTCTCAAAACCCTAAACCCTAA
>CAJNIZ010011947.1:61869-72035 GCA_905231905.1 Symbiodinium pilosum | reverse complement strand
GCCATGATGTGTGCGACCAAAAGAGACCCATATGACGCAAGTGACATATTCTAGCTTTGCCGCTGCAACTGACATGTTTTCAAGCCCCTGTGCGGAAAACCCCCCTGTTGGAATGTCCTGGTACTAAATTATACGATAATATACTATATAGTATGATACTATATCATACTACATAAAGTGTATTAAACTATAATATACTATAATACACTACGACATTCTATACTACGCTTCACTATATTATACTATACTACGCGGAGCATGGCCGGGCTCCAGCTCCAACAGTATCTTTCTCACGAAGTACAGACCACTGAAGCTTAGTCGACTACCAGCAAATGCCATATAAGTCATTGTCTAAACTCCTTAAAGAGGGGCTATGTCGGGTTTAGGGTTCAGGGCTTAGATTTTAGGATTTGGGGTTTAGGGTTCAGGGTTGAAGGTTTAGGGTCTAAACTCCTTGAAGGGGGTTATGCAGGGGATCATATAGGGGACTATTATAGGGGCTTACTAAGGAGGATACTAGGAGTTTAGACTATACCTCATATCAAAACCCAACCCCTCAAGTCCTAACAGAGACCTAAGCTAGGTTTGGGGTTTAGGGTTTAGGGCCTTAAGCTAGACGTTGGGTTTAGGGTTCAGGGCCCGAAGCCCTAGACCCTATAAGCCTGAACCCCAAACCTAGACCCCGCAAGACACAGCTCAGCACCGCACCAGATATCCCAGTCAGTACAAGCACCGCCTGGGTGCGTGCTGCAGGTCAAAGCTTGTTCTCCACAAGGGAGTTTCTCAAAATGGGGTGGGGTACCTTAGGGACGCCAAGAGATGTGTAGGGATTATACTGCTATGATTGGGGGCCCCAATCAGGGATTATATAGTAGGGGATATTTTGAGAAATACCGCCAGCGGTTTAGGGCTTGTGCGTGTTGCATGTACACTCCCCCAAACTAACATGGAAACCCATATAGCCCCCTTTTTAAAGGACTGTAGTCTTTATAGGGCCCTTTTTGGGTTTCCATGTTAGTTTTCGGGAGTGTAAGGGTTTGTGGGTGTTAGGTTTTTGACTTCAGGCGCTTAATGCGCAGTGTTCATGACACGTCCCTTGCTCGGCGGGGTTTCCTGGGCCTTGATTTCTCCAAACAAACGCTCTCCTCCCAAACCCTAAACCCTAAACCCTAAACCCTCAACCCACTCCCAACCCAAAGCGTAAAGTGTTTCCACTTCCTTGGTTCGAGGGAAAGCGGCGTCAAGTATTGCAAGCAAGGGACAAAGGGCTCAGGGAAGCTTCCCCACCATGCCACATACATAGAGGGATCCGCTGCACACAGATCCCTAAGCCCTAAACCCTAAAGTTACTATTTCCTTAGTAGGGAAAAAGGGAATATCTTATATTGGTGTTACATAGGGACTCTATTCCCTTATTCAGGGTAGATATTAGTTGTCCGCGTCCATCAAATATCTCTAAACCGAAAAAAACTCCAGATCCCTAATCCCTAAGATCCTAATCCCTCCGCCTTCTCCCGAAACGTCCGAATCCCCAAAGCTTGAGGCTAGGTTCCAGGCTAGACTCTCATTCCTAAGCACTGTTGGGAATGCTGAAACTTCTAGACTACACCCTAGAACCCGACTTCAAGTCTCTTTACTCACAGGAAGGAAATGATCTTGCTCTGTTTTTGGTTGATGAAATCCTAAAATACTGCCCACTTGCGGCGAAAGACCCATACCATGAACAAGCACGCAGAGATCGATCTTCTTGACCGATCTTGCCGCTGCATGTCCTTGGCTGCTAAGGGCATACCTTTTTCAGCCCAGAATGTTTGGGGTTGAGGGTTCAGGGTTTAGGGTTCAAGCCCTTAGGGTTAAGTGTTTATACCCTGAAGGTCCAAATAGACCAATGGCAGACCTTAAGGCCCAGTATGGACACCTTTTCGAGGCTTGGAGATCAGGGGCTAGGGTTTGAGCCCAAAGGGCTTCTAGACGCAGTTTAGGATTCAGGGTTTAGGGTTCACTGGCAGTAGTTGCAGCGGATACAAGTTATAGCTTGGCTATAATGCGAAGGTTTTCCTACCTAGCATGGCCTGCGGCTTCGGAAGGGAGAGCCGATGGAAGCTGACACATATCCCAAAGGGTCTATGTAGGTATATGGGATATACTTGGGCCTTAAAGTAGGTATTTGGGAACCCCTTTGGGACCTAAGTATATACCATATACCTACATGGACCCTTTGGGCTTTTGATACCGCCCGGACTGTATGAAGAGCCATCGGGAATCAGGCAATGTGTTGCTGGGCTTCCTACAGAAAACAATACTGTATATGGATTACTGCCAAGATCCGTTTCCCTAGAAGGCCGCTGGACGCTTAACATGGGATTCAGGGCGTGGGCAACAGGAACTCCAGCCTTATTGGGGGCGGTGCTTAGGATGCCTTGGCAAGGATAATTCCAAGTCACAACCGCATTATTAATTTGTCAAGGACTTCAAGCAAAAGCTCGCATGTGCCAGAAGAAAACCAGTATAAACTCTGCTCCAGCCAAATAAGCACTAGTAGCAGCTCTTAGCAAGCACAACTCCAGCATGCCCCCATGTGAGCTATAGTCTAAACTCCTACTATCCCCCCGAAAAAGCCCGAACTATAACAGTCCCCAATAACCGCCTATTAGAACCCCCTGTAAAGCAGCTTATACTATAGCTCATGTTGTTAGTTGGGGTTTAGGGTTTAGGGTTTAGGGTTTAGGGGTGTTTCTGCCACGCTCAATGTCCCAATTCGGAACGAGCGACTGGGCGCAACTTCATCGCCAAGTCCTGACCGGCCAAGGTCTGGGTACTGAGAAGGCTTTAGATTGGGGTTATATAGGGGTTATTAATAGGGATTATGTTAGGTTATATTGGGAGGTTATTCAAACGGAGCGCGCGTTTCAGGTCCACATTGGCAAGTAGGCTTTCTTTACAAACTTTGTGTGCATTTTAGTGCGCTGATGAGGGCAGTGACTTAAGATAGAGAATTGCCCGACTCCAACCTAAACCCTAAACCCTAAACCCTAGGAAAAGTCTCCGGCTTTAGAACCCTAAGGGCCGAAGTACTCAACAATCAAAAGCCTCCCCAAAACCTGTACTACAATTACTACCTACACCCCAAAAGTATGTAGAATGATGGCCTTTTGGGCTACATTTAGGGGTTTTGGGCTATTATTTTACCTACTTTTGGGGTCCAGGTATTACCCAAATTCCAAGTACCTGATTAGAAGGTACATGGGCACTTAGGGACTGGATGGGTATGCATGGTGTAGGGGAATAAGACCGCTATAGGGCAGCTTGTGAAACTAGGGAGCCCTAGGGACTCCTGGGCCATGTAAGGATTATCAGGAAATGAGGGTTTAGGGGTTTAGGGCTTCAGGGTTTAGGGCTTCAGGGTTATGGTTTTAGGGTTTCGGGTTTAGGTTTCAGGTTTTGGGGCCTGAATTTTTCAGGGGTTGAAGATTACGGCTCCATATATGTGCTTGAACGGGCACTGTTTCGAGGAATGAGCAGTAGAAGCCTGCCAGAAAACTCCAAGCCCTAAACCCTAAACCCTAAAAGATCTTCAACCGCCTTTGCCGCTCATGGACCTGCCCTGAACCTTCCATCTGCAGGCAGTCAGCATGCCTAACTATACCAAACTTACCATTTGTGGAAAATACCTGTTATTTGCGTGTCTACCATGACCCCAAAGCCCAAAACCCTAAACCCTAAACTCCAGGCCCTAATCCCTAAACCCTAAACTCCAAGCCCTAAACCCTAAACCCTAAACTCCAAGCCCTAAACCCTACACCCTAAACTCCAAGCCCTGAACCCTAAACGCCAACTCCAAGCCCTAAACCAGGACGGAATCCTATTGACTCTGCTGTGGCCAGCTCCGTGCCCATGGCATACGGAAAAAGGAAGAAAAGGCCAGCCTACAGGCCGCTGGTGCCGAGCCCAAAACTCCAAATGAGCTATAGTCTAAACTCCTTAAAGGGAGGGTTATATGGGGATTATGTATGGGACTACTATAATACTACTATAAGGGATATATGAGCTATGTATATAGTCTAAACTCCTTAAGGGGGTTATACTTGTATGGGGTTATATAGGGTACTATTCTTGAGATTATGAAGGGGGATACTGGGGGGATACTAGGCGTTTAGACAATGGCGCATATCGCACTTCAGCGCAAGCAGCACTCCCAGGTTCTATGTATAAAAAACATTCCAGAACTGAGAGATCTAATTGGGGTTTAGGGTTTAGGGTTTAGGGTTCTTAACCCCGAGCTGGGCGCTCAAGCCTTGTGTCTGCACGTCATGTTTTTCTGTATAATGAAGAGCTACTTGAGCCACCAAACGCCAGCGTTAGATAATTACTATTTACAGTTGTGGCTATCAGACATCCACAGCCGAAATTGCTGGGTTGCTGTTACTGTAGTTAGCTTACCCCAATATGGGTCCACATTATAGTAACTTGGTTTTGGTTCCTTTACAGCAGCCCAGATTGTGGCAGTCACTGCCTAGTTGTCAGCCTCCTACGTTTCTACCTCCCCAAGCACAAAACGTCTCCTTCCCCGTATCTGAATTCAGTTTGGTGTGACTAGCCGCGCATGTCCCATACCAGCAGGAGAAATGTTTGGGACGTAGGCGAGAATGCCTTAATTACGGCTAAAAACATGAACTTCGACTGTTAGAGTACGAACACCTGCCCTAGTTTCATGTTCGGCTATGAAAAAGCTGCAGAGCATGCAAAACCCCAGAGTCTTCAAGATCATTGGGGGATATCTGAAGATCGCTGGATACCCCTAGGTACTTCTGGGGGCCCCTGTGAAACATGGAACTCAGGAGTTCACAGGTGTCCCGATTCGGCATTGCACAGGGATTCTTCTTCGGAGGGCTGTTTTGGGGGAAACGCTCACTTTTGGTGTTTTGTGTTGAAACGGTTTCTTACGGTAGAAGCCAGAAAGCTGAAACAAGGGTATCCTCCTGGTCAAGATCCAGCAACCTCCTGGTCAAAATCCAGCAAAGTAGCATGAACCGCCATGTTCTTTTAACTTCTGCCAGCTTTAGTTATGGCGAGAATGGGAACTCGTATCATGAAAAATCTTGCGGTGTCAAATAGGTTGTTGAGTGCAATGCTGTTTTGTGGAAGCTGGAACACACATGACTGCAAACAAACCCCAGCATAAACATGCAACCCCAAAGGGGCCTTCACAGACACTGGTGACTTCTTCGTCACATGGGCTTCCGCGAGCCGGATTTTGCGGTTTTGATGCTTGGGTCTAGGATATACTGATCAGGACCGCTACATTTGGTATACGGGCGAAAATGTGACCGTCGAAGACCAGAATAATCATGTTTCACGAATTCGGGACAAACATGTTAGTCGGGGCATGCATGCGCTTAAATTCTTTCGCAAGCCCCAGATCCTAAAGCCTAGGCCCCGCGCTTGGGCGCCTTGCAGCCCAAGCCGAAACCCTCGCCAACGCGAACCAATGCCCTAATTGATAATCCGAACCAACATCTACTGATCTATCGATTTGGGGGCTCCAAAAATTTGTGGCGGCCCCAGTATAAACCCCAATGTCTGCAATCAGTATAGGAACTCTGCCAAAAACTCCTGATTTTCGGAAACCATAACCCTGGACCCTAAATGCCCCTACTGTACCCCCCATATCTCCAAAGGCACCCAATTTTCAGACACCCCATCTCTGAATCAAGCCTAGCTCCCTCCTCCGCATCTATTTAGTACCCTACACTCCTAAAATCCCCACACCCTAAACCCCACACCCTCATCCCTCAATCCTAGACCTAAAACCCTTAACCCTCAATCCTACACCCCAACAGCCCCTAAATCCTTAGCCTCACACCCTTAGACCTTATAGTTCCCCTTAAGTAGATAGAATATGGGTTTGGGTATAATATGATAAGATCCCCATATACCCCATATTCTATCTACTTAAGGGGGACCAGAACCCCAATATATACCCTATTATAATATGATAGTTTCCATTTTCTGTTCAATTATCCCCATCCTAAACCCTAAACCCTAAACACTAAACCCCAAACCCCTAAACCCTAAACCCCTAAAACCCTAAAACCCTAAAACCCTGACTTCCAGCCCCTCAAGGTGTCGGACACTGATGGCAATGGCCAAGTCGACACTTCGAGATGGCAGCCAGGAGCTCGTGAGCTGCGAGGCCACGTCCATCCTGAGTTACTAAGGTTTAGGGTTTAGGGTTTAGGGTTTAGGGTCTAGGGTTTAGGGTTTAGGTTAAAACCATGGCCCCCTAGTATGGGCCCTTAAGCCTGAGATCCTTATATACCTACTATATACCCTATATGTACCTTTAAGGGTCCCTAAAAAGGTCTAAGGGTCCATATTAGGGGCCCATACTTTTAACCTGAGTTACACGGGTTTTACAAGTCTTGGGTTTAGGGCTTTAGGGTTTTGGGTGTCAAGGGTTTAGGGGGTCTAGGGTTTTGGGGTTAAGGGGTTTGAGAGTTAGGGTTTGGGGCTTTAGGGGTTTAGGGGTCAAGGGTTTTTGGGGGTTAAGGGTTTAGGGGTCTAGGGTTCTGGGGTTAAGGGCTTCGGGTTAAGTTTTTCGGGGCTTAGGGGTTTACAGGGTTATCTAGTTTAGGGTCTTGTGGTTTAGGCGCTTAGGGTTTAGGGTTTGGGGGTTTTAAGTTCAGGTTAAGATCCCGAGAATATGAACTGCACAGACCCTACATACGGTTCATGGAAAAGAAAATGGAAATTAGTTTTGGGATTTAGGGTTTTGAAGGTAGCTCGAAGATAGGGGCTGTGTAACGGAAGAGAATTGGAAACTACTTTTGTGAGGGTTAGGGTGTTACGGCTTCTTAAATTCAAAGTTATACAGACGTACAATCATTTAAAGATTCTATTGGGATTTATGATGCTTGTTTGTAGGTTTGGAAGTTTTACAGGGTTTTGCGGTTCCGTGGGGCTTTGCAGGGTTTGGAATTAGGGCTTGGGGGGTTTAAGCTGTCGGGTTTAGGGCTGTAGGGCCTTTAGCTTGTAGGTAAGTGAAGTATGGGATTTTTTGAGTTTTCGGGATTCAAGGTTCAAGGTTTTTAGAATTAAGGTTTGAGGTTTAGGGTTTGGAGGTTTAAGGCTTTAAGGTTTAGAGTTTCCAGGTTTAAGGTTTGAGGATTCTAAGGTTTACGGGCCGGCCTAAATCTAGATTAGCTTTCATTGCCCCAAAACAAGCCCATCAAAGGGCAACCTTAGGTGGATCGTGCAAAGGGAGGTTGTGAGGAAAGTTATGGCGAAAATCCAAAGAATATGTGAGGGAGCGTGAAGGGATTGTAATCAAAAAGGCTCCTTGCAACACTAAGCCCTAAACCCCAAAGCCTACGTATGTGTTACATTGCAGTTATTTTTCTATTTCAGGTTCGAAACCCCACAAAGTCTCATGATACAAAAAACCCCACCTCAACGACCGTACCTGACCTCAAATTCCATCTCCACTGGGCTATACCAGTCCTCAGCCTGGAGCCTTAAACCCAAGCCGTACAAAGCGGATACCTGGAGAACCCGATTTCTCTCTAAGCAGGGCGTGGAGTTTAGGGTCGAAGATGTAGGGGTGAATGTTGCTGGAACTTTGTGACGGCTTACCCCACGCAACGTGTCACCGGGAAAGGCCTAGACTCAAGGCAGCTCACATGATCGAAGCAGTCCAGTCTGACGGAAAAACTTTTCATAAACCATGATACTGCCATGCTAACCTACCTTCAATTTCATGTTGCGTTTCATTCTCCAACTTCTCCCAACATAAAATCTCTCCGTTCATACAGATACATACACTCGTATAACCGTTTACGTAGCGATGTCCTCCGAATTAGCATGGGCAAATGAGGCTCCGGTTTGCTTTGGTTTAGGCATTTAATGCTTATAGGGCTTAGGTTTAGGGTTTAGAATGTTTGGGTTTAAGGTATAGGGTTCTAGGTATAAGGTATAGGGGGTTAAGTGTTCAAACCTTGGAGGTTTAGCCCCTCCAGCCCTTCCTAAGTTGCCATGATAGCGGTCTACATGGGTAGTGTTTCATATTCAGGTCGATTTGGGGTACCGTACACTAGAATGTCTACGAGGAATTTGGGACCATAACATTGGCCGTTCTTTGGGTTTTTACATTTGACTCTGGAAGCTGGCAAAGCTGTAGCGCTTCCCCTAAGGGTCCAAGGACCCAAATAATAGAGTCCCTTTAAAGGGGTTATAGGGGGATACATAAGGACCCAAATAATAGGGTTTTAGGGTCCAAATACTATAATATTAATGGTATTTGGACCCTAATACCCTATTATTTGGGTCCTTGGACCCTTAGGGTTCCTTGTGCGTTCCAAGCATGCGATGTCTTCTCTTCTTCTCGAAAGGCCAACACAGGAATCCTCAACCGCCCACAATCACATGTAAGCGCAAAAGGCATCCTGTGAAGGCTGCCGCTGTGTCAACAAGAGGCTGGACAGGGTTTCCATGCTATGTTTTTGCCGAAGGTGGCCTAGTGTACTATAGCATAAACTTAGTTTCCCTCAATTTTCAATGTTGCTTGTCTACCCGATTCTCCATTAATGGGGAAACCACAATGACCTTCTATTCCCTCCTGCATATCCTCATACAGTCCCCAGCTTGCATGCCATTTTGGATTTGACGTTCAAACCCTGAACCTCAAACCCTTTACCAGAAACCTTAAACCATTATTCCAATACATTCCCATGCATCCCTATAGAATCCCGCAGATGCGTTCACAGCCCCGCATAGCCCAAATATGTAACTTGTTGCGTCCCTACTTCTCTCGACATATTCATACAACACATTTCCGGAATATAAAGTAAATACGTATATACATATGTATATGTTGTTTCTAGTATTGTCTCTCTCCCTATATATCCCGGTGCCCTCCGCGAAGCGGATAATGCCAAAGCCGGGTTACCAGCAGAACTGAGCCGGAACTGATGTAGCCACCTAGGAGGAAGCTTCCCGTGACAAGTTACCGTAGGCATTTGTGGTAGTTTCCTCGGGTTAGGGTCCCCTCTAGATACGCCGAAATACTCTAGTCCCTATTGTGGGTACCCAAAAGGGACCCCTCATCTTTGGAAACCTCCATATGGGAATCGTGCTAGGATTGCTGGGCTCTTGGTGTTTTGCGCACAGTGATTTGGGCAAGTCGTAGGTATTGCCTCGGAGCAAGCGTTATTGATGTAACAATCTAATTTAGCCTCTCAAATGGGGTTGCAGGGGCGTGTGCATAAATTACTCGAACTCGCTGGTGTGGCGATGCAAGGTTATGTAGGCTTGGAATCCAAAGTTTACGAAACTGCGGGTCGGCCCTTCCAGGATGTCAGCAAAATAGGCGAGTTTACAGGTCATGGGACTTCAAAGTCATGCCAACTCTCAGGCCAAAACACCAAACCTTCAGGGTTTAGGGGTTTAATTAGGGTTTCAACCTGGACCAAGACCCTTAAACTCTAAACTCTGAAGCCTAAACCCTTCACTCTAGAGCCTACACCCAATACCCTAAACAGTAAGATCTCGCCGAGCTGGTATACTTTAGGAGGACCCCCCACCCTGTAATAGTGCTAAACTAGGAAGATAATAGGACCCTAACATAATTCTTATTCTCCCTCAAAGCAACTATTACTGGGTGGGGGGGGTCCTCCTAAGGTATACTGAAAGCCCAAACCCCAGAGAGCCAACTATTGAGCTTAGCCAAGTTCTCGGCGTACTTGTTGGCGTAATCCACTCCTAGGCTTTTGTTGAGTCAAAAGCGGAAAGCTAGGGTTTGGGGTTTAGGGTTTGGGGCATGCATCTAGGGTGTAGGGCGTAGGGACCTTGACCCTAAAGCCCGTACTCTGCAGATGACAAAAAAATCAAAACAAATAAGAATAACTAAAGACACATGAAGGCAAAGAATGACCAAGAACGACAAACGAAGACAAAGTAAGGCCAGACTCATAGTTTTATGCTTAATAAGGAACCCTTGAGGGGATCTAAACCTTGGGGATCTAGGGTGCGGATAGGGGTCAATGATACAAATGTCACTCATGGTTTTGCTTCCCACCAGAAACACTGCAAAAACCCTGCAACATACGTCCCTATTCCCTGTAAACCCATGTAGAACTCGAACTCCAAACCCCAAACTAAGTGAGGGGTCG
>CAJNIZ010011947.1:35382-61769 GCA_905231905.1 Symbiodinium pilosum | reverse complement strand
GCCCGAGCGCGCGACCTCGCTTGCACACCCTGAACCCTAAACTCTAAACCCTAAACCCTAAACTCTAAACCCTAAACTCTAAACCCTAAACCCTAAACCCCAAACCAACAATGACCCAAGCTCCCTTTTTCTGGAAGTCGACTCCGATCGTCTGCGCCCCGAACCAGTCCTGGGTCGGCTCTTAGGGCTTAGGATATAGTGTCAAGGGTTTAGGCTTTAGGTTTGAAGATTTAGAATGTTGAGGCTTAGGATATAGGGTCTAGGGCTTAGGCTTTAGGATTTAGAGTTCTAGGGTTTAGGATTTAGGGCTTAGGGCACCAAGTGGTTATATAGGGCTTGTATGAGGACTATATAGGGGTTATATAGGGCTTACATAAGGCTTGTATGAGGGTTATGCAATTGCGGAGAAGCAATTGGACGAGCAAATGGAAACTTGAATCATGCAGGGAGGTACATCTGAAATGTGGCCCTCAAATTCCATGTGTTCAAGAATTGGGTCCTTTGGATGTTCAAACAGTCTTCGTAGTCAGGAGGAAGTATGATTTGGTTGTTGTCCAACATAATTGGTGCAGTCAGGCCCTCTGCCGAGGCTAAAAGAATCCATAGGGCAAGCAACTCAAAATTCAGTCGACAAAATTCTCAACCACCATATCCTAAAACCTACACCGTGCTTAGGTATCAACTCCAGGAGCATTAATACACCTCAAAGAAGGATCCGTTGAACACTGGGCCTGAACCTCCAAGCCCAGAGGCCTATGAAGGCTGCACAGCCCGAACAATTGGGATTTAGGGCTCCCAGCTGAACATCCGCACCCTATAGACCCAAAACCCAAGCCTATCCCCGAAGCCCGGCCCCTTAGAGTTTTTAGGGTTTAGGGAGTTTCGGGTTTAGGGATTTAAGGTTCTAGGCTTGGACGTTTGCTCATGCATCTCAGACCAGCCCCCCTCAAGGCCCTAAAACCACAACAGCTCCACGGTTTGGGGATTGGGGATTTCAGTGCCAGGCCCCAAAGAAACCTCAAATCGTAGATACCAAGCCCTACAGACCCTCAGCCCTTCATCCACGGTAGCCTTGACCTCATTGGGTAAAACTGTAGACAAATGCTCTCAAGCATGAACCCTAAACCCTCAACCCTTAACCCTAAACCCTAATTCTAGGGCCTACAGCTTCAGCTCTGACCCTCCATTGCCGACTACTTCAGCTCATGTGCAAAGAGCCAGTCTGCAAAATGCCCACATCCGGATCCTACCTCAGCAAAGGGTTTAGGGCTTGAGCTTGTTCTTTTTTGTCACGCCTTGTTTGAAAATGAAGCCTTGGAATTAAGGCTTAGGTTTTCGGGCTTAGGGCTTGCTGCTTAGTCCAGGGTCTCCATTTGAAGAAGAGTGTAGATCAGATAGATATGGTAGTTTCCCAAAACAAGGAGACCCCAATGAAGACCCCCAAACTACTATCATCCTTATTATAGGAACCCCAAAAGGGGTACCCCCCATATTTCTGCTAAGTTCAAGACCGTCTATAAACGTGGCAGGGGACATGTAAGTCTCAGAAACCCTTCTTCAAGGGAAATAAAACTTGCTTCATGTTGAATCAGCTGGCTCACCTACATCACAACCCCCCCAAACACTAAACCCTGAACCCGAACACTTGACCTGAAAAGAGCTCATTGGACTGAAAAGACCCTAGGTCTATGCTTAAATAGGGGTTACCCTCCCCAAAATACAATGGAACCCTATAGGGGGGTGTCCCAAAATTTTAGGGTACCTTTTTTTAATCGTTTTTTGAGTGTCCGTACAATGGGCATCATAGTATTTTGGTGTCTATTTTGAGGTGCCCCTATAATAGGGGCCCTATTTATAGAAGCTACCCTACAGACCCCTGTTTAAAGGGCAGTAACCTACACAGGGCCCCTGCTTAGTTCCATGTTAGTTTGGGGGAGGTTAAAGTAACACTCCAGTCTTGTGCGGGTACCAAGTGGCTCGGGGTTGTGAGGATTGACTGAGGCTAGCAGGCTTTTTTCACGGACCTGAAGTGGATGAAAGCCTTTCAACATCCTTAAGTACAAGCCCTCAACGCCAAACCCTCGAATCCTAAACAAACCCCCTTCAATCCTGAACCCCTCAAGCCTGAAGAAACCCTAAACACTAAGCCCTATCTTAAATATTTTCCTACATAACCCCAATATACTCCTATACAGTCTCTTCAACCCCTTAGAACGACCGGATGGCCGAGTTCCTTGCGTCCAGAACCAACTGGCCTGGTCGAAGTTGGACCATGTGCCCCACGACGGCCGCCCTGAAACAACTATGGTTTAGGTGGAACCCCACCCAGTAATAGTGACTATAGGGAATAATAAGGATTATATTAGGTCCTCTTTATATTCCTATTATACCACTATTACACGGTGGGGGGTCCTCCTAAGCTATGGTTTGCAAAAGGTTCCATGGGCTTTCAGGTCTAGGGTTTAGTCTTACTTAAGCCTTGGGATCAAAAACTTAGGCTTTAGGGGAGAGGGTGCAGTATAGTGGCTTGGCGTTGAAGGCTTAGGGTGTAATTGACCAAGGCTTGATATCCTAGAGGGCCCAGTAATATCTTGATCAAAGACGCGTAATTCGTGGCATGGTACTGGCACGGCACCAGGAGGTAACCTGAAAGCACGACATATCACAACTGTTGATGGACCAAGCCCGGGCATGACCCAAAATATACTGCATGGCACTACATTCCCAAGACCCAGGAAGCAAGCAACGTAGATGGAAGTAGAAATGGCATATCACTCTAAGGGGTAGGTTTGTACAAAACCCAAAACACCGAGCACCAGAACCCTAAACCTAAAGGCTCGATCCTCAAACCTCCAGACAGCTTCTGGGGCTGGAGCGACACCTTTAAGTTCAAAAATCTGTTTCTTTGCAAAGGCGACGATCGACTGAACCCTAATCTCAAAACCCTAAACCCTACACCCTACGTAAATCCTAAACCCTAAACCCTACACCCTCAACCCTAAACCCTAAACTCTTAATCCCCACAACCGCAGCCCGAGCTGCTGAGCTGCCCGACCGCCCCGAACCTAAGACTTAAGACTTGCCCAAAGGGTCCATGTAGGTATATGGTATATACTTAGGGCCCAAAGGGGTTCCCATATACCTACCTTAAGGCCCGAGTATATCCCATATACCTACATAGACCCTTTGGGTTAGGGTTTAGGGTTCAGGATCATCCTAGAAGTCCATATGCCCCGGAAAGTTAAATGTGGTCCGACACATTTTCCCTCTTAAGCCCAGCATAATTTTACATGCCCCGAACCTCTATCCCAATCCCGGAAACTGAACCCTATAAACATAAACCTTGGACCCGGAAAAAAAAAAAAACTACAGCAGGCCCTAGCCCTACTAACTCCAAGCCCTAAGCCCGGAAAAACCTAAACCCAAAACCGTAAGGACATGGATCTCGGGGCGCACAGCCCCCTCAACCTAAGCCCTGAACCTAAACCCTGAACTCCAGACCCTAAACTCAACGCCGCAAACCCTTCCCCCTAAACCCCAAACTCTTAACCCCAATCCCGTAACCACAAACCCTAAACCCTAAGAACATGCACCTCAGGGCGCACACTGCGCCGCAGCCAGCGGTCCACAAGCCCAACGAAGAGGCACAGAAGTCATAGTCCTTCTTCTAAAGTTTAGGCTTTTAGGTTTTTAGGGTTTAGGGTTTAGAGTTCAGAGTTTAGGGTTTAAGGGTTCAGGGTGTAGGGTTTAGGGGTTGATGCTAAGGATTTACAATATTGGGGTCAGGGGTTTGGATTTTAGGGTTTGGGGGCAGGGTTTGGGGGTAAGGTTTGGGCTTGGGGATACTGGGGTTGCTGTCACGGCACGTGAACTAACCATGGCTAAACCGTAAATAATGCATCTCTCTCTCTCGCAGCCTTCGGACGAGTCACGACCAAGCTGAGCAAGCAGCACAACTGTGGCACTGCATACAATACTACAGGACTACCCGCGGCCCCACCGCGGAGCGACATGGGGACAGTTGAACATGACAACCCGCGAGACCAGCACAACTACAGTCAAGCAGGCCATCACTCAAACTTGCCGTCAGCGGCACTACAAAATTCGAGCTTTTGAGCTCCAACAGGGTATCATTTCCTATCTCCCAGGATCTCACTCAAGTGATCCACCACTTCCTACACTTCCCTTTCCAAGCCACTGCGTGGCGCCTGTCCCCTTTTGAGCTTGCCGCCATTGTGCAACACACCTTTGGTGAGCGCAGCCAGCGCGGGCTCGGCATCAAGTCTGCCCTGGCTTTGCACAAGTCTTCTGCAGCTGCGGCTGTGTCGTGCGGTTGTTGCTGTTTGCAGGCCTTTCTGCTGTAGAATTGCTCTCCTGACTCGCGCGCAATTCTATTGAGCTTGTCCCACATTGGTCCTGGGGGTCCTTTTTCCAGCTCTGCCCACTCTTCGTCTTTTTGGCACAGTGACTCCACTTTGGCCAGAAAAACCTCCCGATGTCGTCCATGAAGAACCCCCTGAGCCAGCAGCATGTGATCCCAACGCGGACGAGTATCACAAGCCTGATACGATAAAGCATGCTCAAATCGCACAAGCACAGGACGATGGTCTCTACGGCCTGGGCTTGGAACGAGCTGCAACCTATCACCAGCTGCGTGAAGCACTGTGCACTGCCGAACAACGGGATGCATCGATTGTGGCAAGCAAACATAGTCAATCCGGCTATTTCGCCCAAAGCACCCGAAATACGTGTCTCCAGCTGGGTGGAACGTGTTGACAGCAAACATATGATGATGCAACAGCAGATGCTGTAGCAGTGAGCCATTACAGTTTTGTCGCTGTGGTTGCACTGCGCCAGTTGCTGCACTTTGGACGGTGCCAGTCCTGCCGTTGGCATACAGCAGGAGTATGGGCACACATCGGCTAGGGAGTGAATCCAGCAAGTGCCGCCATGCCCACAATCTCTCATTGCAAGATCGCTGCGATTGGGTGTGGGGCTCAACAGGAACATATGCCACAATAGGGCAAAAATCACAATCACCCCTCCGAACTCGGACTGCACCCACTCGGCCCTGAAATGCGGCTGGAGGCGTGTACACCCGAACAATATTACGCTGCTGAAAAACTTTTGCCCGCAGCGCAAGAGCCACGCCAGCTGCCTTAGCACTGGCTTGGCAACCCCACTCAAGCAGCACATGACTTCCACAAGTGTACTGTTCAACTGCATGTTCAGTGCGTCGCTGCGTGCCCTGTAATCCCACGAACGAGTACCACTGGAACTCCTGCAGGATTTGCTGTAAGCGATGGGTTCGTTTGAGGGACAAAGGATTGTAGGAAGCAGCTGTCCATATAGGCATCTTGGGGCCACCTCCGGCAAGCCGGGTAGCCTTTGGCTAGCAGTCATTGCAAGAGCTGCCTGCTAGGCATCATGGCATTCGTCTGTAGCCGCTACAGGGCCCTTCTAGCTTGTCTGAAAGCGGCTGTAAATAATGCATCTCCCACATACGGTCACGCCACCTCGTTGAAGTCTCTCAGCAGCAGCAAGGTCTCAGGAAATGAGGTAAACCAGGAATGGAAAAAATGATGCAAACTACATAGCAACGCGTAGCACAGATTTGCCCAACTCATGGCGCTACCCTGCCGTTTACGGCTTAGGGAACCCCTGCCTCCTTGGAGCCAATCCAAGACTAAATTCTGGGAGATGACTGTCCTAGGACCCACGTTATGTAGGGTTTAGGGGTTATAGGATTTAAGGGTTAGGGTTTATGGGTTTATGGGTTTAGGGCTTAGGGTTCGAGGCTCAGCATCCAGGTATAACATGAACCCTGAAGTCTGGGTCTTCAACAAAACTACTGTTGAGCCAGATCTTGATTTAACTACAACTGAAGGACCCAACGCCTTGCCGTGGAGGTACCGTACCTGCGTTTAGGGTTTAAGTTTGATGTTCCATGATGATTAGGATCTTCAAGACAAGCCATCCGCATATTCGTCCCCAGAATCTCCACACCCTCAGTTCGAAACCTGCAACTTCTTGTTTGGAACGCTACAACGCGCAAACAGTGCAGGTTGCCTTCGGGACCGGCAGATTCTGCAGCTTTCCCGTGCACTGATAACTTATCTTGGTCCAGTGAAGCCTCTGAAGTCTCGTATAAACCCGAAGCCCATCAAACCTAAGCTCCAGTGCCCTCCGGCACTACTACTACTACTACTACTCCTCCTGCTGTTGCTGCCACTCCTTCTCCTCTTACTAGTGCTATATATTCTGAGAGAGTCAAGGGTACTTAGTAAGAAGGTTTAGTAAGAACAGTAATGAACATAGAAACAAGGATAACTGGGGATACTAACATGATTTACAGCAGCTATAAATACACATACTAAGCCTCCCTGAACCTCCAACCCAAAGGGTCTATGTAGGTATATGGGATATATTTGGGCCTTAGAGTTGGTATATGGGAACCCCTTTGGGCCCTAAGTATATACCATATACCTACATGGACCTTTTGGGCAAGTAAACCCTAAACCCTAAACCCTAAACCCTAACCGTGAAAAGGTCCTCCGCCCAGGTTCGGAATTTCTGATAATGCCAAGCCTCCGCGCCACAAGGTTTCTCTTTGGCGTTTGTAGGGGAAGGAGGATAAGAAGTGGAAGCTACACAAATTTCTAACCCTAAACCCTGAACCTTAGGGTTGAGAATTTTGGGTTTAGAGTGGGGAATTGAGGAATGGATCCCTATAGTAGCTCCTCCTATATGATCCCCTAGAAGACCGTAACGCGCAGTGCCTTTTCCATTCCTACATTACCTAAGCACCACCACCAAGTGAAATGATGAAAGTTCGAGGGGTTAGAGCCCAGCACTTCTGCGGCTCGAGGTGTATATAGGTTGTAGGGCAGGGGCCGAAATAACTGCCACCATCATGCTGAGGTTTGTTTTGCGGTTCTTCAAAAAATGTTTATACAAAGAATATCGGACTGCATCCGAAGCCCGAAAGCAGTTATTATTATTGGAGGTTCTGCAGTACAGGTCTTCATTGCATGCTGGCGCTCGCCTTGCTGGTTGCTAGACGGGTATGAAGGAACGGAAGAGAAAGTGGCACTAGTACACCACTGAAAATTCTATAGGGGCTACTACTATGGGGATTCTACAGGGGTCTACGATGGGGATCCACCCTAAACCGCCCAAAAGTGCCTTCATTTTATTTTCCATTCCTCCATTCCCTACCCATCAATGTTGATACTATAACTCCTGCATGACCTTAGTATGCTGTAGCGCCAGAATACCCAAGGGGGCCAAGTAACAGCTGAACCCAGGGTTCCAGGACCCAAGCAATAAGATTTAGGGTTGGATTTAGGGTCTAGGGTCTAGGGGGTGCGTAGCGTCATGCAGGAGTTTCGGTATCAACGGTTGCATGGGCTTGAGGTACGAATCTGGAATGCACTGCTTGATATATTTGGCCCCAGCCTTGAATTGCTTCCCCCGATCGTAGAACTCCCTCTCCCCCTGATTATTGAGGGGCGGGAGTGGCGTGGAGCTTCATGGAGGGAACAAATCAAAATCGGTGGTCACCATTGTTTTGATCTTCATGAGCTGCTGCGCGCTGCCCATGCTACACCCCTTCTGTGAAAAACGCATACATTCCAGGATAAAGGGTGCTCGCTACGTAATTTTGCAGCATGTATATGTGTATACACATATATACATGACGTACATATCACACTGCACATCCACCATGCAACCAAATCTAGTCTCGCACCATCCCCTCAAGTATTATGTAGACCCGTAGATCTGAAACCCTTAGCGTCAAACCGTTACTTTCCTGAACCCTGAACGCTGCTACACTGTGTTGCTGTTAAGGAACTTGGGCCAATTCACATTGAAAGTGTACCTAGCAAGCAACAGGGTTTCTTTGTGATAGTAACTTAATTTACATTCCTTAACAGCAACCGAGTAAATCTGTGACCCCTACAGAAATTTCGCCTCAAAGGGTTAAAGAAGCTATTCTTCTCTCAATGCTATATAAATACACATGCGTGTATCTATACATTTACACATGGAAACCCTTCCCCCCAAAAGCTATGAAGGATCCCTAACACTTCCCTAACAAACTCCTGAAAGCATCCTTAAGGAGGAATCCGCTGCCCTCATCATAATCCCCTCGCTAGGGTCCTAATAATCCCCTCGCTAGGGTCCTAAACCCGAAGCCCCATTGAGTAGTTCTTGCAAGTGGTTGAAACAAGTAAGGATATCTTCTTCTTATAGAATACTAGCGCCAATGGGACGTTATTATCTTACTTTCTGTTCGTCCACTGGGGATGCAAATTTCTCCACATTTATGACTACTGAAGTCCAAAGCCTCCAGAACCCTAAGCTCTAAACTCTGAACCCTAAACTCTAAGCCCTAAACCCTGAACCTTCAATCCCAAATGGTAGACTCGACGCTCTAAACCCTCAAGATTCTCGCCTCCAAGGGCTGGTCGGAGTCGGGCTCCACTCCGGCTCCTTCTCAAGCTATCAAGTGAACAGAGACTAGTGGGTTCAGGGGCTTTGGGGACAAGGAAGGTTTGCGGTTTGAAGGGTTTTATAAGTGCCTGAACCCTCCAGAAATGTAGATTAGTAGCCTGTTTGGTTCGTTGTGTGGCATTCGGTGCATTTTTTACCCAGGTTTGAGATTCAGGTATGGTTCAGGGATTGGGGGTTTAGGGTTTTTGGGATGAGGGTTTAGGGATGGGTTCTTCAGGAACCATGTCCGTCTGTAGATCAGAAAACCTTGCAACTGGGATTCAGGATTTAGTGGTCGTCCAAGGCACCCTAAACCCTCAACCCTAAATAGTAGTTTTCTTTTTTCCAGTATTACTATATTACCCCAATCTAGCCCCTATATAACCCCTATATAACCCTGAACCCTGGATGTTCCTGGAGTACCCAACCACAGGGGTCTCCCAACAGAGCCCAAGTGTCCCTACAATGCCCAGCCCGATTTGGTGAGGCTTGTTCCAACTTGCTGAAGTATGAAAGATATCCTGGACCAAACGCCTGGAAAGTCATGATGGAAGTAAAGGCAAACTTACGCGCTTTGGACTCCAAGATAAAAGGATCTTTCCTTACTCCTGAACACTGCGCTGCAGTCCCGAGGACTCTAGGAGAAAGCCTTATACCCCAAGACCCTAAACCAATCCTAGACCCCAAACCCCTGGCTCACCATCTACTGAAGCCTTTACACCCTAAAGACTCGAAGCTGCAGTCTTAGTATCAAGAGGAAGAATGCCCAGAGACCCTGCTCAGTCATTTCAGAAAATCTGATACAAAGCATAAGCGGCCAATGCTTCAAAAGTTGCCACCCTTCTCATGTAGCGGACACAGTGCCCCTAATGAAACGGCAGCAGTTTCGTAGGTACCCTTCTAAGTTCCATGAACTATTAGTCTGGGAGTGAGTAGAAGACATGGGATCAATTCGAGCCAGCTAGCCAGGAATCCTCCCTGCCTAAGAAGTGTACGGCTGCGGCTACTGGCTTCTCATGGAACCATGGAGAATATGCGTACTTCAGATTCGGTGTCTAGTCTTGCACATAAAGGAGCCTGTCAGCGTCAAGGCACCTAAACCCTAAACCCTAAACCCTAGCCTAATTGGAATTCAGTGAAAGTCCGATGCCGCTCCAACAGAACCTTACAAACCCCAAAGCATATCGTCTCCCTTAGGTAGATAGAATATGGCTTTGGGTATATCATAGTAAGATCCCCATATACCCCAGATTCTATCCACTTAAGGGGGACTATAAGCTCAAAGCCTCAGTCAAGTTCTCTAAGTTTGCCTTGCGCGGGGCAGTTGAAACGCGGCTTGGTGTCGTTCACACCTGCATTGAATCCCATTCACAATCCAGGTCTCTCTTAAACCCTAAACCCTAAACTCTAAACCCAAACCCCAAACCCTAAACCCTAATCCTAAACCCTTAAGCAGCGGTCTTAGCGAGATATCGCCGGCCAGCTTTAGAATTACACTCGAGATGGGGAACTTTGCGTCGTACTTTTCAATACATTACAATAAGCCCTACACCCTAAGCCCTAATCAAAGGCTGAACCTAGTTGGCCTTAAGGAGCAAGCCATGTTGGATGTAGGCTTGGTTGAGTGCTTGGGATCTAGACCTTCAATAATCGTTTCAGGGTCCACCCCTTCATTTAATCAACCTTGAATACGCTACAAAAGCCTTCAGTCATGAGGAACCCTGAGGGGTAGTATAGAGGGAGGCAATAAGAGAACCCACAACTAAATCCTGCACATGGCTTTTCAGGTCTTTGCTTTTGAGCCTGCTCTTGCTGTTGCTGACCTAACGCCCACGTATGCTTCTCTTACGGAATCAAGACCCATAAACCCTTGCAATATACAGGGTTTGCAGAAAATTTGTTGACCAATTGACTCATATCTGGACCTTCTAACAGCTAGCTCTAGCAGAAGCTTGTTTCAAATACCCTTCCTTCTGGCCATTTCCCGACCAATCTTGGGCCATAAGAAAGGGCAGGCTACACCCCTGTGTGTCATAATGGGCCCCAACAAAAACCACTAAGCAAGCAAATCCTGAAGGGTACACACTTTATCTGTGGGGGCTTGAAGCAGGAGGCTCCTCGGACCAGAAACTATATTCTAACAGTGTTCCTGGACATGTGGAACTAAGAAACTGTATGATCCAGCAGCAGCGCCTAGGGGGACTACTGGGCTTCGGCAAACCCAACACTGGGAAAGTTCAGATGCAAAAGATTCTGCAAAGGATACTGAAGCAGACAGCTAGAATACAGTACGAATGAGCATATACTTTGCATAGACTTGGACTGCAACATGGGTCTTCAAAGGACAACATCTACCAGAAACAGCCTGGGCTACACTTACACTGCAGAAGAACCCACGACAAGCGCAGCGCAACAAGCCGTTCAGCAGTTTTTTCAAACCTTCAGTGAGCTAATAATCCTTTTGGTTCTGCCCAGACCTCAACATTGGGTAGAATCATGATCCCATACCATGAAGAAGGCTCTTCATATTTGCGGGGCTTCTCAAACCTTAGACCTTATGTCTTATAACAGCCCTTTCCATTTTCTTTTCCATTCCTCCACGTCTCTACATAATATCACATATTTTGGGGGCCAAGTAGGGTTCGGCCTGATCATATCCGGCCCCGATCTCTTAACCCTCACCTTGACCCCGAATGCATCTAAAGCAACAGTCTTGTTGGTTAATTTTCTGGGTTTTGGGCCATGATGTGACCTGATGCAATCTTCCAGAACACTTGACCCTCAGTCACTACGCCAAGAAAACTTACACAGACTGCCAACCCCAAACATGAAACCCTTCATGCAAAACCCTAAACCCTGGAAACCGTTGGAGGAACTGCCTTGTTCCTCTAATTTCCGGCGCACGCGCGCAAGGGCCACCTGGGTCATGCACAAAATGGTTCAGGGTTCTAGGGCTTTAGGGTTTGAAGGCTTCAGGCGTTTCAGGTTTCAGTGGTTTTCGGGCTAAGGGTTTGGGGATTTGATGGCTTTAGAGCTGTAGCGCTTCAGCGGCAATAGGATGTTAGGGTAGAGTGGCTGTGTGCGTGTGTGTACTTTTGATGTATAGGCATATCATCAGCTCACCGTCCTTGCAGTAGAAGGGCACAGCACATGCCTCTCGAAAAGAATTGGGCATCTATATTTTGGACTTGGAAGCTTAGCCCTGAAGCCAAACATTGGGGTTAGAGCTTTGGCTGTTGAGTTGAGGAGCTTCAAGGCCCTCACCTAAATAGGGGTTAAGCTAAATATTCATTAGGGAAATCAGTTGGGATTCTGTAGGACTAGGCTTAAGAGGTTCAACAGCAGGTAATTATAATAAATCGTCAAATGAATATTGTAGCAAAAAGGAGAGAACAAACAAACAATAAACAACACAAAGCATCAACAACATCGAGCAAAAGCAGCCCCCCGGAAATAGCCAGGGTATCCCAATAAATCTGAAGCGCCAAAAAAAACCCTTAACATCCCTCAGGGCCACTAGACCAGACACCCAAGCAGTTCAATTTTGTGACACCAGGGCAAAACACCTGATCAGACCTGGCGCCTCAAACCACAATCCCTGAAACCTCACCCCCATGGGCGTCTGCCAAGCAACACCCCCAAGACCCCAATATCGGCGCGTCTTCGGCAGTTGGTTTTACATCCAGGGTTAGGCGGTGGGGGAGGGGTTGGATGGAGGTCTGGAGCGAAAGTGAAAGAGGTCTGGGGGCGAGAGTGTGTTTTTGGGGGGGAGGGTGGAATCTTGGAGCGGGGGTCTGGAGCTCTTGTTTTGTCATGTCGTTTCTGTTTTGTTGCTCTTTGGGATCGTTTTAAAGAAGAAGCCAAAACGAGACAAGCGACCAGTCCAGACCACCCCAGAGAGCTCACACCCAAAGAAACGATAACAAAAACGATAAAAAAAGAGCTCCCAAACCCACCCCCCGCAGACCTCCGCCAGACACCCTGGAAGGCGTGCACCATCCAACACGGGGCACACCATTTCTTTTCCAACCATTTTTCCATGGTAGCTTGAGGGGGTACGCAATCATTGCCTGCCAGATCCAGGCGTTTCAAAATAGCCTCTTTTGCTCTGCATACCTCTCATATGAGCCGTAGTCTAAACTATTAGTATCCCCCCTAATAACCCCTATGGTAGTCCCCTGTATAGCACCTTATATAACCCCTTTAAGGAGTTTAGACTATGGCTCATATGGTAGCCTGAGCGGTGCTTCTTTATTGTGGGCTTGCTCCAAACCCTTTGGTAGCCTCTCTCCTTACATGGTAGCTTCAGGAGGGGCTGCTGATGTGTTGTGGGACTGGTCCAACCCCCTTTATGGCGGCCTTTGAAAAAGACATGGTAGCGTTAGGGTTTAGGGTTTAGGGGCGTTCTAGGGGTAATATAAGGATAGTGGAAGAGGAAATGGAAACTACCATTTGGGGTTTAGGGCTTAGGGTTTCTTTGTTGCGGGCCTGATCCTCAGACCCATCAAAATAGCCTCTCTCTGCTTGCACATCTCTAAGTTATAGTTGTTTCTTCTTGTTAGTCTTGGCATTTTCCCCTAAATTGATGCAAGTTGTGTCCCACTATGGTTACCAGGTGTGAAAGGAAAAACTGGGGAAATAATTTTCCACAGTGGCAATTTTGAGAAACAGGGATTGCAAATGATTGGGAATCGGATCCTTACAGTAGTCCTTTATAACCATTATAGTCATTATAGTAGTTTCCATGTTCTTTTCCATTCCTACATTCCCACCCTAAACCCTAAACCCTATAGTAGTTTCCATGCTCTTTTCCATTCCTCCCTTCCCAGCTAACCAAAGGCCAGGCTAAGGGTCCTGCTAGCGACACCAGGCTGGCATGCCGCTGCTCGTCTGTGAAGTCGCGCAGGCGCAGCAACTGTCACGTCGTAATCATGTCTTTCTTACCCTAAGGGTCCAAGGACCCAAATAATGGGGGTTTCAGGGTCCAAATACTATAATATTAATGGTATTTGGGCCCTAAAACCCTACTCTTTGGGTCCTTGGACCCTTAGGGTTATACCTGAACCCTACAAGTATGTAACATAATGGCCTTTTGTGTCATTCCTTCGGGATCTGGGCAATTAGTTCAGCGACTGTTCGGGTCAAGGTATATGTGAGTTTCTGAACACGTAGGGTATTCTTCGGGACTTGGGATAAGGATAGGTTTCCTCTCTGAAAGATCTTGCGGGGTCTACTTTGAGCAGCTGCCGCGTTGGAATGGGGGCTTGTTGGTGCTCCTATGACCTCATATATTTGAGCTCAGAAATGCTTTTGTGTTTGTGTCCTTGGCTCTACCAGAGGTGAGTATAGTGTATGTACATGTGAGGCTTTGCAGGGCCTGCATCCGACTTGTGTACAATGTCGCCCCTACCTCTGGCTAGCAAGGAATGAATGAGTGGATCCTTATAGATAGAAATTCCTATAACTACATGATCATCAACAATATAGTACTTTCCCTTTTCTTTACCGTTCCCTCATTCTGTACCCTTTGCCCGCACCCTAAACCCTGAAAAGCAGCTTTCCGTTCCTTCATTAACTACAAAGAAGAGCAAGGATGTGGGTGGGCAGAAGCAATACTGCTCACAGAGATATGCCTTCAACTTGCTAGACCTTTCCTCGCACTTCAAGAGGCAGCGGGCTTGGGGAGTTGCGACTGCCTGTTTCCTTTAGGATTTAGGGCTTAGGGCCCCTGAGCTAAGAGAGATCCGGACAACAGAGCTTCCTGTTCAGCAAGGGGACCCTGTGCCAAAGATACCCTCGACCCGAAAACCAGAATCCTACCTACTGTTGATGCTAAAATTTATGCATGACCTTACTCTACTATAGTAACATAACTCCCAAGGTATAAGATACCGAAAGTCGTGTAGGTTCTTAATGCCCACCGTGGTACTACCTAGAGAAACTCAGAGCTCTGGTACAAACCTTTTTTCGGTGTACATTGGTGGATTACTCCAGGTAGACCGCGACTCAGAGGTTAGAAGGCGGATGCTGCGATCCGAGTCCTTACAGTACTGGTGGTTAGTAGGGAATAAGGGTATATCTGTATATATACATATATATGTATATATACATATATATGGTTCGGGGTTTAGGGGTAGTCGGGAATAATGTAGGGGCATCTATATAAGGGCTATATTCCATTATTCCCTTCTAGCCCATGTAAATAGCTGGTGTGCACTAGGCAATCAGAGGGCAAGCTTCCTATGGAGTGTAGCATCATCAGAATCATAGGTCGACAACAAAAACCGGGAACATCTCGATAATCCGTTACAGGAGACACGAACCAAATTTGCGACTATGAAGCCTGATCCTAAACCCTAAACCCTGAACCCTAAACCCTGAACCCTAAATCCTGCACCTCACTCCTGCACAACCGGGTCTGCCATTAACTCCTGAAAAATCGTCATTCTGGGGCATCCCCTACCCAGACCCCCAAAAGGATCTAAAAATTAGATCCCCTGGAACCATATGGGAAATTATATCAGGATTCTATAGGTGTTATTATGGGTCTATATAGGGGATCTAATTGTTAGATCCTCCCAGGGGTCTGGGTAGTCATCTTAGTTATACCAACTGCCTGTGAACCCTATCTTATGCTGCAAACCCCATGTCCGTCCCTGAAACCTGTACCCTCAAAGCTCCAAGCTGCTACTCCAGCCGAGAGTGACAAAGCCTGCCTCCTCCATGATTGGAGCATGTGGCGCCTGAGTATCCATGAGGGTCGCTGTTTCCAAAGGATTACAACATGTGGGCTGGTGGGCTGGGGCTCCAAGATTTCAGGGTCCCTCATTGGGGCCCTATAACATGGGACATAATGCTTTTCGGTCTATATGGGGGGGTTCTATGGAACCTACCATATCAGGAGCACCCTTCAGCTTGGAGTTGAGATTGGGAACATCTGACGTCTACCAGCTGCGCCATTTAGGATTTATGGCTTAAAACATCCGATCTTGCTAAAGGCCAAGTCTCCCATACCCAACTATCCTCCAGACAAAGCTGGCTTAGTTTCCCAGAATTATCCAAATCTGTCAAGGATAAAAGGCAAGCGCCTAACAGCACTAGGCAACCCCCGAAAACTGGACAAGATACTGAACTGAGACACATCTAAATACCGCCCGGGCTTACTGTTACCCACTCCTCTCTTGTAAGGAGTTTCGCGTTTGGGGTTGAAAGTTTGGGGCTTCGGTCATTTTAGGTGGCGGTGCAGGGTTTAGACGGTTTAGGTCACTTAGGGGGTTGGAGTAGAAGTGGAGATTCGGCTTGATATGGGGGTTTCTCAAAGTTGAGGGCCTCAAGGAAACCTGGGAATATACATGCATTAGGAGGAGGTTGTAGGAGGTGCCCTGAAGAAGTACATGGGGATCAAGCTGGAAAATACCTGTGCGCTGAGGCCGCGGCTCCTTCGCCACTGCTGGCCAGCCGCACAGTGCATGCTAGACACAGCCATCGGGAAAGAAACATAAAGGGTCTTTCACATCAGCAGTGCCCGGACCACCGTCTACATGGATCGGTAGCGTGCATGTTTCTTAAGTATGGCGTTCGGGGTCACAATCAGTGCCTTAGAACCGTGTCGTCGATGGATGCCGCGGGGCGCCGCGAATTATGCACACAATAGAGTAACTTCCTTTCTCTTATTGAGTGTGAAGTATAAGCACCCTATATACCCCTACACAAACCATACACCCTAAAACCTATATACCCCCTACACAACCCCTTCCACGAGCCACAAGTGTAGGGTCTGGGATCTCCAACTGGTGGCAGGCCCCTGTGACATTTGGCAGGGCGGGGATGTGCAGAGTTTCAAACAATGTTTAAGGTTTAGTGACGTTCAGTGTTTAATGTTTAGGGTTTAGGGCTTTGAAAAGAACGTCATTCGCTTATTACTTGGATGCGCTCTTGGCTGAAGCAGAAAGATGCGGAGAGCTGTCAAATAGAGGGAAAGAGAGCGGTTTGGGTCCTACATAATTACCACCAAGAATGAGTTGGCTTATATAGGGATTCCTAGTTGCTGAGTTCCCTGGCCCTTAAAAAGTGTACACGTGTTATTCTAATAGGAATATAAGAACCCCAGATTTATTGTACACTTGTAGGGAGTTCTTGTAAGATGTCACACCTCCACGGGGGTTCCAGGTTCATCAAAAGATGTCTTCATTAAGGGGGCTCCATATAATTAAGCGGCCCCATACCTCATCACCATTTGCGGAGCCTGAGGGCCCTTAGGGTTTAGGGTTTAGGGGTTTAGGGTTTAGGGGTTTAGGGTTTAGGGTTTAGGGTGGACAGAACCCTGCATGACCCTGGCTTATGATACTATAGTATACCTACAAGCTCGTGAAGGATTTTGTCCGTCAACCGTAGTTTGGGAAACAGAGGCTTAGGATGGTCTAAGGAGAAAGCTAACTGAACCCCGGACCCCTCCAATCTTATAGAGTCTAAGGCTTCTCCCAGACCAAATGGTACCTAAACCCTAAACCCTAAACCGCGTCATGGCAAGCAATCCCAGAAGGTATTAGATATCAAGAACCTTAGTAGCTGTCGCCGCGGGGTTTGTATAAATTCGTTCTGTGGACCCTCCACCCGACTAGACCCTAAACCTACTAGGAATCCTGAACGAACTTCGTATACTATACTAACAGATGTCCTGGGTATAAGGTAGTTAGACCACGCAGGAATTTTAGTGGCCACCCTAAACGAGAAACTGGATAGATCCTACCAGAGGTTTCGGAAAGGTTGGAAGGATCAACAAATCTGCGCATGGACCACAAAGGGAGATAAATTCATGGCCCCAGACGCTAAAAACGAGCCACAACCGCTGTTACTGTTGTGATACATAAGTTCGGGGCTACATTTTCCCATGCCTGCCTCTTCCATGTGCAAGCACTACTCTTCTAATCTTCAGAGCTATGATGATCGGCTTTTGGAACCGCAACTCAAACCCTAAATCCCAAACCCTAACCCAACCCCCTGATGCCCCTAAAAGACGACCATTACTCTACATACGAGTACCCTGAAGGTCCAGGAATCTTATAGAACACAACCCCTGAAATCTTTACGCTGGAACCTTTACCAGCCTCTCTCAGACCCAGATCACAACTCTAAACCGTACTTGGAGGGTCTCGAGTTTAGGTCTTATAGTCCCCCTTAAGTAGATAGAAATTGGCTTTGGGTACATTATGATAAGATCCTCACATACCCCATATTCTATCTACTTAAGGGGGACTATAGAGTTTAGGGTCTAGAGTTTAGAGTTTTGAGGGTCTGGAGCTTAGGATGTACTACTTGGATGGTCAGGGGGGCTAAGTAAGTAGGTTCGTACTCGGGCTAACCGGTGATATTTCATAACTTATAGAGGTTATATGTATACTTGCTAAGTCGCCCTCACCCTCCAAATAAGTTTTTCGGGTTTAAAAGATTTGCCCCTCAACGCCTCAACTCATTGTCCTATATGCGCGGAGGGTTCATATACATAAAAGGTATGGTTTAAACCCTAAGCCCTATTATACCCCTATCAAACCCGAGTATATTATAGTATATAACCCAGTGTGAACTCCATGCAGAACACCCAAAAGCTCTGGCTCCTTCAGCGCGAAGGAAGTCCCAGCCTTCGCGTAAGGTGGTTGAAAACCGTAATCAGACGCTGAACGGAGGAAATCTTGCACCGGTTGAGATCTCCAACATACTGTCCTAGGCTAACGTGAGGTATATGTACCATAGTCTAAACTCCAAGTATCCCCTTAATAACCCCTATAATAGTCCCCTGTATATTCCCTTATATAATCCCCTTTAAGGAGTTCAGGCTATAGCTCATATAGGGTGGTGCTAGATTCCTTCCATCCACAGGAGTTTGGGGCTTAAGACAGTCTAAGGGTCAAGTCAAATATTCAAGGGTTTTTGGATAAAGCCTTGCCTTGAACTCTCCAACCCAAACAGGTGTGGGGGCCATCCGACTGGATTCTAAACGTGGTAGTAGGGTTTAGGGATTAGGGTTTAGGGATCAAGGTTTCATGGAATTTGGGCCCAAACCTTTGTAGAGGAATTGCTGGAGTTGCTGGAAAGGATGCGGGGAAATCCTTGCTGGGGAGCCTAGGGCATAATAGGAATATAGGAGGATCCTAATATAGTCACTGTAGTACGTATCCCTTATAGTCACTATTGCTGGGTGGGGGGTCGACCAAATAGATACCCCTCATTGAGAACTCCCGAAAATCATGCCAAGCAACAGAAGCGCGCCACTGCAGGCAGCTTTGCCGCTTTGCCCATGCAACCAAGTTCGCAGGTCGGGCCGCAGGAATACGTTTATCAACTTTCCCTATACTACCCCCCGAGTAATCAAGGCTATTGAAGGGTGAACGTAAACCCTTAAACCCTAAAGCCCTAAACCCCAGCAGACCAGCGCTACCTGGAACCAAAGATAGCCCAACAAACGGACTGCGCAGGTAGGATTTCTGATGCGCTACCTTTCATTTGGATGTAGGGTTTAGGGTTGCTTACGTTTACAAGGCATGGCGCTCGGGGCTTGAAGGTTCAGGGTGTCAGGATTGAGATTTAAAGGATTTGCGGTTCAGTCCTTGATTTAAGGTTTATAGGGCTTCGGGGTTTCGTTGCAGTTTCCAGAGATCAGAAGGTCCCTTCAGGGGCCACTACCTTCGCGAAGACAACAAACATCTATGTCTTGCTGATAGACTTCGTTCGTTTTGGACATCCAAATAGCTACTTGGAGGTTCCGTGTGTTAACCTAATCGCTAAGTGCTACTTACAACTCAACTGTCAGCATACCGTGGGACGCATGTACCTCATAATTGGCTGAAAGGTACAAGTATATGTGGGTAACGGTTGGGAGTTCCCCTAAGTACGGGGACCCTGAGATAGACCCCAAATTTCTATAATCCCTATTCTAGGAAGCCCCGAAAAGGTACCCCTCATTTCGGGAAACCCCTGATTGCCCTGAACCTCCAAGTACCCATACCGAAGCCCTAAACCCTAAACCCTAAACCCTGATCCGTAATTAATCCCTAAACCCTGATCCCTAGACCTTAATCTCTAAACAATAAATCCTAAATCAACACCCTATATGGGTCTTGACCTGAGATTCCCCGGGTTTAGGGTTAAGGGTTTAGGGTGCAAGCTTCCGGCATGACTGAAGGCCCTAAACTTATGTTCAGTAAGCACGGGCAGATGAAAAATAAACTGCTGCGTATAGGGGTCTCCTGAAATTAGGGGCACCTTTTTGGGGGCCTCCAAAAGAAGGACGACAGTATTTTGGGGTGTATATTGGGTCCCCCTTTTCAGGGAAACTCTCGCAGATTGCATAGGGACTAAAACAAGAATCCCTTTCTTGACTAGGTAAGACCCTAAACCCTTCGCCCCTACACATCTTTGGCAGTGCCAGCTTTGCGGCATCAACGAGAGCTATCTAAGCTGCAGATGCCTTTCTGAGATAAATGCCAGATAAGCATTGGGTTTCTGTCTGCCGGATTGGATGGTTTAGGATTTAGGGTTTAGGGTTTATGTACTCTGCAGCCCCTACAATCGCTGAACCCTTTTTTCCATGGGCGCAGAAGCCATCCCAGGAAAGTGCACTGATAGGTCTTCGACCACAGTGCTGTCATGCCAGGCGTACAACAGTGCACCCTCTCGATATGAACTTGAAGTTACTTTACTTTACTGGGGAAATCATACTACTTAATACTACTTAATTACTATAAACCCATTATGGTAGCCTTTTTGGGTTCTTGGACAACATGTAAGACTCCGAAAGTCTTGACCAGTCGTTGACAAACACTGATCCAAGGAACTCTGGTCTCCACTTTATCTCTACACTCTTAAAGTTATAGTCCCCCTTAAGTAGATAGAATATGGCCCTGGGTATATTATAATAAGATCCCCAGATACCCCATATTCTGTCTATTTAATGGGGACTATAGCTTCAAACTTGGGACCCCGCATCAGCCTTTCTGCAGGCCCTTCTCCCCAAAACTGCACGCAATGTCTCAGAGTAGTACAAAAAACCCTCAAGCACAAAGTTGCTGCTTTGATAGGGTTGTGCTCAAGATTCTTTTCCCCCACGTGCGAGAAATTGCCGCTGATTTAAGGAGTGTTGCAACGGGGATTTGCTTGTAGTCTCTAAGCCCATAAAAACCTGAAAGGTGTCTACACGGGCCCAGAAAGTGCCAATGATCTTTGCAGGGTCCCTTGACCAATGAGCTCTAACTGAACCCCGCAGGTATGACAAGTAGGGGAGACATGGAAAAGAAAGTGGAAGCTACACCCTGAACCGCAAGCCCAAATGTACGTGGAATACTGGGCTTGCTGGTTTGTTGCAAAGGTTTTGCTTCAAGGTTATGGGGTATACATGCGGTATGCATTTCGTTGATATAACAGCGCAGACGTATGTACATGTGTATATGTATATGTATACCCATGTACATGCGCATGCTGAAGCACACCCGTACATCTAAGCTCCTAACCTTGAATATCCAAATCTGAGGCTGGCCAAAATGACAGCATAATATTTGCAGGTCCTGAAATTCAGCCACTTTGGGATTGTGTTCCATCCCCTAAACCCTGAACCCCAAACCCTAAGCCACAAACCTTAGACCCTAAACCTTAACCCACCTCTTAGGGTGAGGTCTTTATGCTTTGGCCACAGGGCAACCACTGTGGGCCTGGGATGCGTTGGAACACTCTCGCTCTCGCGCATGTTGTTTTGCGCGGCTGCAACGTCGAGCTTTCTCAAAAACTGGGGTCCCACCCTAAAGAGCCCTTAGCGCTAAACTCACAATCCTAAAGCCTCAACCCTAAACCCCGCCCCCTAAATCCTATACCCTAAATCCTAGACCCTGAACCCCGCGTCCGACATCCCAAGCCCTAAGCTAGAAAATTGTGGGCTTCTCAGGTTCTGGCCCCGAAATAGTAGTTTCCATTTTAATTTCCATTCTCCCAATATACATAACCCCCAATATAGCCTATATTACGAATCATTTTGAGAAGCTCAGACTGCGAAAAACCACGCACCACGCACTGAAAGAGATCCTGCGCCCGGTTGTTACAGGGTTTAAGGGTCTAGGGTCTAGGGGTTTAGGGTTTAGGGGTGTAGGCGTTTAGAGTCTAGGGTTTAGGGGTTGGGGTTTGAGGTTTAGGGTTTACAGAGTTTATGGTTTACATTTGATACTACGGTGGATACCAAAAATCCTGCATGATCGTAAGTACCTTATACCTGGGTTCTTATGGAACTATAGTATAGTAAGGTCATGCAGGATTTTCAATATCAACAGCAGCTCTATGTAGGGACTATGCTGGGCGTGCATGGGTTCTATAGGTATTTTACAGGGATATGACGCCAAACCAAGTGGAAAAGATAATGGAGTATGAAATGCAAACTTATAGGGTTGATATGAATAATCAGGCATCACCCTCAGTACCTTGTCCTAAGTGCTATGGTATTAAAGTATACAAAGGTCATGCAGGACTTAATCTCAACAATACGACAGTAGGCCCTAAACCGTAATCCCCAAAGCCTAAGTGTGTTGCAGTGTAGGTATGCAGGTTTAGGATACCATCTCTACAAGCCCTAAGCCCTGAATAATCCCTTCATATTGATGTCGATCATCCCCTGTACCCCGAGTATTGAAAAAGTCCCGTGATTTCATGAGAGGTCTTGTGGGGAAGTAGACATCCTAGTTACAACAGGAACCGCATTGATACGGATGTCGCTGCATGGGATGAAACTGGTAGTTCATTTTAAGATGAGGCAATCTTTCTAGATGGCTGTCGAAATTCTGATCCCTATTTTGGTTTCCCAGTACACTCCGGCCCCTAGTTTGCAGCGTATCCAAGAAAGGAGAATAGTGCTATAACACTTCCCTTATGTATCCCAACATGTGCTGAGGTACCTCCTTCCTATGGAGAACTTGGAACCCTAGTGAATATTAAAAAATTTGGCAGTTCCTTAGGATTATAATAAGCAAAAAGTAAAAAATCATTTCCAAGTACCCCAAAGCTTCTAAGAGGCCTAAGCCCTAGGGATTACAACAGCACGGGGGCCCTGGATGGTGAAAGATTTCCTCGCAATTGCGACCACAAAAGTGTGTCCTGGAAGCATAGGCATTACAACGGTATTCGGTGTCGGGCAAAGTTTAGGGTTTAGGTCTTAAACTTAGTTAATAATATCATTAAGGCTAATATTAATTGTATTTGTTTTTATATCAATATTAATAGTATTCATATTAATACTAATAAAAACTATATGATAGCTAATATTAACATAGGGAGAAGATAAAGTTTGTGTTTCAAAGGTTTCCGGTCGTACGTAGGTCTTCGGATGGAGAGCGTTGCAGCGCGTGGCGCGAGGTCCACTAGAAGTCTCATGGAGCAATCAATAGCCTAATTGCGTCAAAAGTTGTGACGAAGCCAGGGGCCCCAAAAGCTCGAACAGACTTCCACGATGCCAGTGGGTCATATTTGTTGGCTGTTTGAAAGACTACACCTAGAAGCAGAGTTCGCTTCCAGTCTGATTATTAAGCATATCCTTATCCACCATCTAACAAACGTCCCCCCCAAAAAAGAGGGATGCCCCTAACTTTGAAATCAGGTCCATTTTTGGACACAGCATCAAGAAGAGGTCTTTCCACTCCCGAAGCAGCAGTGGGGGCACAGGCATGAACTCACTGGGGGGTTAGTATGGTACAAGGGAATATATAATGTAGGGACTATACTCCCCTAACTATGGGGATTATATGGGGATTAAACGCCCCTTTCCCTACTAAGTACCAGTAAGTTAAACACGGCTTTGCCTAGACTCTTAGCTCAGCCACTGCCCTCCCTCAAAACCTAGGGTTCAGGCTTTAGGGTTCAGCGTTTAGGGTTTTAGGGTTTGGGGTTGAGGGTTTTAGGGTTCAGGGTTTAGGGCTTAGGGTTCAAAACCTAGGGTTCAGGGTTTTAGGGTCGAGGGTTTAGGTTGGGTCCTGCCCCCCTCCACCCAGTAACAGTCTATATTAGGCGTCCTATTACGGGCTACGTATAACAATATTATAACTTTTATCCAACTGTTACTGAAGGGGGGCAGTACCCAAGGTTTAGGGTTTTAGATTCGAGGGTTTACGGTTCAGGATCTGATACTGAACCTTTGCAATGATGGTCACGTCGATACTACGGTCATGAAGGATTTCTACGATCAACCTTGGAAATCCCGAACGTAGTGCCAGTTTCAATGTCATTGTCTTTTTGCCATTTGATTCTCTTTTATTGAGATCCCTAACTTTTGGAAGCCCCAAGCCCTCTCGACTGTAGCATCCCCCAAAATTAGGCGAGGCGAGCCTGCATTTTGCCTAAAACCCTAAACCAGGTCTCTTCGGGAGCTTACAGTTGAAATCAACTCACAACACTTTCTAGCCTAAATCCTGAGCCCTAGACACTCTGAATCCTACACTCTACAGCCTAAACCCTACACACCCGAACTGAAGAAATCAACCCTAAACCCGGACTATCATGAGAATCCATAATGTAGGTGCCCCAAATGGGCAACAGTATCATTTTGAAGTGGGTAAATGTTTTGGGGGTTTAAGCTTTGGGGTGTACGTTTAGGCGCTAGAAGTGAGGATTTTGGACACAATAATTCGCAGGGCGGACTTAATGTCTGCAACATATTCCACGATGTGGGAGCTCAACCCTAAACCCTAAACCCTAAACCTTATCTTTGGCTTGTAGCAAGGTTTCTCCTACTGATGCATCCCGATGCTTGGAGGCTTAGGGAGAACCTGCCAATGACCTTTATGCTAAGCCCTAAGGGTCCAAGGACCCAAATAATGGGATTTTAGGGCCCAAATACTATAATATAAATGGTGTTTGGGCCCTGAAGCCCCATTATTTGGGTCCCTGGACCCTCAGGGTTTAGTACCCTTCGAAACCTGCAAGTTTTGCCAAACATGTCCGGGGCGCCTTCTGGGAATCATTCGCTTCTATACCCCCAACATCTTGTCTTGAACCGTGTGGCTCTCTTCTATGAGGCCCACTCAAGGCACTTCTACGGTTGGAGATTATACATTAATTCGGGTCTGTACAAGTACACACAGAATTCCGTCCCTGACTGCTGCCAGAACAATTTGAAATAATTGGCGTTCAGACATTCAATCTTGAGGAAGCTCCGGCGAATACTTTGCCATGGTCCATCTTCACCCGGCAGTGAATACGAGATGTGAGGCAATCTCCTCAACCTAATATGACACCCCCTCGTATTGGATATCCCACAACAGATAACGGTACTATACTGGCGAATTCTTATTGGCGGGTCGGAGGACAGTATCTTGGGGAAGGGAATCTGGAATATGAAGATCAGCCTACGCATCCTTCTTTCCACTGCGCTGTCCCCAGCCCGACTTACCACAATTTATCGGCCATTCCCTTTCATAAGTCATAGATACGGCCTGAACGACTTGTACAATTTGGATTCATGGGCTGGATAAGCCAGAAACTGCCTGCCGACCCCCACCTCTATTATATCTGAGGAATACAGAAAATCCCTTCTATAATCATTATGTAGCTATACCCTCAAACCGCTAGACTCCGAATCTTGAACCCTAAGCCTACAGCCCTGGCCGAGGTATCTGCGTCAGGTGAGCGGTAGTCTAAACTCCTAGTATCCTCCTTCATAACCCTGAACTACTCCCATATATACTCCCCTATATAACTCCCTTTAAGGAGCTTAGACCTCAAAACCCTAAATCCTATGAAACTCCCTCTAAGGAGTTTAGACTATAGCTCAGGTGAAGAGCACCCGCCAGGAGTTGGGACCTTCCTTGTCCTGCAGAGCGTAAGCGTGCCTGACGGCTGACGGTCTTAGAGCTTCGGGTTTAGGGTTTAGTCCTTAGGGTTTAGGGCAAGGGTTAGGGTTCAGGGGGACAAAAAACATGGGGTCTCCACAAATCGGGGGCCCAAGATCGACCCCAAATGCAATAATCCCTCTTGTAGGGACTGCCAAGATAGACCCCTGCTTTCTGGAAACCCTAAACCTGGTGTACGCATGTATATGTGCCATGTATATGTATGTACAACCCTAAACCCTAAACCCCAAACCCTAAACCTATATGTGGCGCCTGGTTAGGCTTCCGAGCTCATGGCTCAGGCTCTTGGGTTTTAGGGCTTAGGGGTAAAAACATCGAAAATCTTAACTCACTACTGTAGGGGCCTAAATACTCATCAATGTCTGTTTGAGGACCCGTGCACCATATTTCTTACAAGGAATCTAGGACCATAGTATTGGTAATGTTTTAGGCCCCAGTGCTAGGTGGATCCTGAACAAGTTGAGATGCTTTTGCGCGAGCTCGGATGTGTCCAAGCCTTCATCCTGCATGAGGCGTAGGGTTTAGGCTTTAGAGACCAAGGCAGTGGAGGGTTGAAAACTTCTGCTTTAGGGTTTGGCGCTTTGAAAGGCATTAGCCAAAAGCCCTGCCCTTGTTCCGGAGAGGGTGCCAAATTTCAGTCCCCCTAAACTGGGTTGGCCCCAAAAACCTTTTGAAATATGTTGATATATAGGGTCCCCTATTAAAGCCATTAAGGAAAATATCAAATATCCCGGGGCCTACCCAGTAGACCCCGAGAGATGGTCAGAATTTTAGCCTCCTGGGAGGGTTCAGATCAAGGTTCAGGGCGCCACACAGTGGAGGCTTGTCGGGGTTGCTGTTAAGGAACTTAAATTAAGTTACCATAATGGGTATATAGGGTTTAGGGTTTAGGGTTTGGGGTTTAGGGTTACCATAATGGGTATATATAGTAAATAATAGGGTTTCCCCAATATAGTAACTTAATTTAAGTTCCTTAACAGCAACCCAGTTGTGGTCTATCGTTTAAGGTTTGGGGCT
>CAJNIZ010011947.1:0-34192 GCA_905231905.1 Symbiodinium pilosum | reverse complement strand
TCCCCATATATCCCTATATATATCCCCCTATAACCCCTTTAAAGGGACCCTATTATCTGTATAGTATATCGGTATACATTCTGTGAGGGTTCTGCTACCTAGCCCCGAGCTTCAGACCAAGGAACTGATGGGCTCCTCGGGTGCTCCACATTTCACTTAGGGTTTCGGGTTTAGGGCCGAGCATGGCTAAGCTAACGATGAATCGTTCCCAGTTGGGTGTAAGGCCCTAAGGGTCCAAGGACCCAAATAATGGGGTTTTAGGGCCCAAATACTATACTATTAGTGGTATTTGGGCCCTAAAACCCTATTCTTTGGGTCCTTGGACCCTTAGGGAGGGGAAACTTTGTGCACAACTCGGGGCCGATCCCCAAAAACAACAAAGCTACCGGTCGTTTTGCGCTGTAACTAGGCTCCAGGTGTATGCCGTAGATAAACTACAACTGCGCAGGAGGGAGTCAGTTAATCAGTAAGGAGCTATTGATCTTTGAGATATGTCATCATCCAAGTTGGTGAGTTTCCTAGGCCAAAAGCATCTGCACTCCTTTACTATGACAGGTTAACATGAACCCTAACCCTGAACCCTAAACCAGGTCTGCCTACCCAGATTCATACCAAAAAAAAAATTGTGGCTTCCAAGCCCTCAAACTGCTATGATATGACTCGTATGGTGTCCTTATCATAGGGGTTGGGCTTACCCAAATTCCCTAAACCCTAAACACTGAACCCTAAGCCCTTACCCCTAAACCCTAAAACATTCTAATGGCTGCCAGCCATGCTGCACACCCTGCCCGCACCATTCATGCCAGGTTCTGCTAGGCCTGAGTGGCTGAAGCATCATGGAAACTAGGGTTTAGGGTTTAGGGTTTAGGGTTTAAGGTTTAGAGCCCAAAATTTAGGGTCCTTTTTGGGGCCGTCCCCATAATAAGGATTCTAGCATTTGGGGTCTATATTGGGTTCCCCTATTCAGGGTTTAGGGTTGAGGATGACTGACCTAAACCTAAAATTTGGCTCATTCATGAGCAGGCTGCAAGCCCAGCCATTTCGACCGTGGTAATATTCCAGTCCAGCTCCCCAATCCTGCAGGGTGCTTTTTTTGTGTGTTTAGAGTGGTCATATATGGGTTCTATAGGGGATATATTGGGTATATATTCGGGATAATGGAAAAGAAAATGGAAACTACTACTTAGAGTTGAGGCCGATAGAAAGGGGAAGACCTTCAGGAGACATTGATGGAAGATTGTAGAGATAACACAGGAGAAAAGGGTGTCAGAGTTTATGGTTTAAGGTTTGAATGAACAGTTGGGAATACCATCCTCTTTATCCGTATCGTTCACTGTCCAGGGCGCAGTACAGCATATTGCGGGTATGATTGTGGGAATACTGGATGCAGGAGCGGCAAGAAGAGCCACTCAACCCTGGACCCTAAAATCACAAAAATCCGACTCCCCAAAACCTGCATCGTGGTGCTGACTTCCGCAAACCTACTTACTTCCAGACGCAAACATTACAGGCAAACATACGACTGTTGATGCAGGAAATCTTGCACCACCTTACGTCCCTAAAGTCCTAGGAATTACAGCAGTTGAGGGCCCTTAGGTGGTTCTAGCTTCCATCAACAGCTGAATTGAACTCGGAGTTGTTTGACTACTTGGAGGGGGCAGCGCCCTGGGGATGAAGGGGTGGGGGGGGCTATATGGGGTTACATAGGGTTATATGAGATATATAGGGATAATGGAAAAGAAAATGGAAGCTACTGTTTAGGGTTTAGGGGGGGTAGGTACATAGTATATAGTTTGGTGGTTCGGTGGGTTGGAGGCGAGGGCTACTGGGCGCTAGGGTGCTAAAGCTTGGCTTGGCCCACGAGCGCTACCCTAATGGGTTCTAAGGCTTGTCCTAATGGGTAAATAGAGATTTTGGGGGGAGGTTTGGGTTTAGGGTTTAGGGCTATGTTCTATGAGGGTTTTGGGTTTAGAGTTTAGGGCCATGTTCTACGGAGGGTTTAGGGTTTAGGGTTATGTTCTATGGGGCTTGCTCAGGTTTAAGGCTCTCCCTACCAAGGGAACCAACTGAAGAGCCTTAGCGACAACATGTGGAGTTAAGTTTCCCAAAAATTGGGGCAGCGGGGGGTGTACCTTTTTGGTGGGTTCTGAAGACCTAAACCCTAAACAATGAAGATTACAGTATTTAGGGGGAAGGGGGAAACCACCATGACTACTCTTCGGGGGTATACAGCTCCGAAATCTCTGAGATCTCTACGCAGAAATCCGTACGACCCAGATACCACGAACACTTCAAAACTATCGTAGCCGTGTTTCCGCACAGAGGTTGCCGAAGTCCCATCGAAATCAATCTCAATGGTTCACCCTTTTGGGTTTCAAAGGGTAATTTCCCCAAATAGGGGGACCCCAGTATAGACCCCAAAATACTATAGTCCTTGTTATTGGGACCCCCAAAATGGTACCCCTAATTTTGGGAAACCCCCAAATACAGCCCAGGATCGAACAAAGCAGCCGCAACGGTACCCCAGATTCCGCATGCTCCATGAACGGCACTTGCATCCTTGAATGGGCTTGGGGGACGGCCCTTGGGTCGTTGATTCACAGGCTTATGGTCGAGAGTTTAGGGCTGTAGGGCTTTAGGGTTTAATTAGAGGTTTCGGGTAAGAAGCTCGAAGGTTTCTCTTGGCGTCCTAGCATGTCAAGAACATGATGAATTCGACAGGCCCTATGCCCATGAGTACGGACTGCATAAGGGGCTTGAAAGCACCACCTGATCTCAGCCCCGCACGCCGAACCCTCAACCGCAAAACCTGAACAGGATAACATTCATTATACAGACGTTAAAGACCATACTTTCCATTTTCTTTTCCATTCCCCTATACAGCCCCAAAAAAACTCCTTTCAGGGTGGCGTGTTTTATCTTTTGAGGGAGGGGGCTTAAAGCCATGACTCCTGAACCCTTCCCCAACCTTCCGCAGGTTTATAAGGATGAGAATTACTCCCCTCCCCCTAACAGTTGGGATGGAACCTAATGATTACTCAAACGGGGGGTCCCTTACTGATCTACCTGAATGATGGGGCTCAGGGTGTAGGGTTTCAAGATCATCCGTGTCGCATGCCACGTTTGGACGAACCTGTTGAACCTTTCAAGGTGCAGAACTGACGTCCAAATTCGTGATGGGTATGGGTATATATATACACAGAACCTCCTAACCCCAAACTCACCAAGAAGCGACCGGGTCATCGATCTGCATCTTCTGTAGCAACCACGATGTCCCGCCTCGGGCAATGTCCACTTGGTGCGGCTCGAATATTAATGTTTAAGGTTTAGGATTTAAGGTATTGCCCAAAGAGTTCATGTAAGCATATAATCTATACTTAGAGTCCCAAGTGGCTCTCACATAACTACTTTAGGCCCAAGTATATACTGCTTAGATACCTGCACGTACTGCTTAATCTTTTCTGTGAAGCACAACATGGATTGCTGAGAGCCAGGTGGGCCATGTGGAAAAGAGCACATGCTTATTCCCTATAAATACTTTAATCTCAGCAAGAATTGGGCCTTGCGCAACGACCATCAAACATAGCATGTAATGGCTTCGGATCAAAAATCTTTAGGCCTTGATGAATGCTTAGGTAAGCTACGATACAGGCTTTTTGTTTCAGTTCAGATGCTGAGGGAGCCAACCTTCACTGCAGAACATGTGTAGAAACACGGAAAAACGACCCCAAACTTGAAGCCCACCAACACAACTGCAAAACAACGCCGTCAGCTGGTTGCTTCCAAAAACCTGGGGCCTGATAAACACATGTTTTTCACGACAATTCGTACGTATCAGCAATGTAGAATCTTGAACAGCTTGTCTCAGAACAACTGCATAGCAGCAGTACCTCGTGTTTATATAAGTTATAGCCAACACTCCTAGCATCTCCCCTAATAATCCCCAGGGTAATCCCCTGTTGCACACAGTTTTGTGAAGAGACCCTCTTGAATGTGCCTTCGCCGCCGCATATTCAGGGTCTGGCCATTGTTGGGAAGACCCTCTTAATGTGTTTTGGCTTTGGGGCCCTCATAATTAAATATGGGACCGAATCCAGACCATCCCTTTCAAAATAATCCCCCAAGGCCTCCCGGGGGCCTCAGTACCGTGGAACCCTTATTCAGGACGTGTAATTTCTATTTTTCTGGGAGCTTTACTGTTGGGGAGTTTGAGGGGGGGTTTAAAGTTTAAACAAGGTCCAACATGCATCCCTTATATAAACACAAGTCTCAGGTCGCTGAAATGCAAAAGCCCAAGAGCTTCATCCCAGTCTTCGACTCTCCCCGCAATTCAAACAATAAAAATCCAGAAAAGCAGTCATCCGTACTTGCCCCCGTGAAGAGGCAGAAGAAATCAAAATTAATTCGACACGTTTTGGCATCGTCCTCACAGTACTCGCAAGGATTCTACCATTTGCCGAGACACAGTAAACCATTCCACCAATAGCTGCCATAACGATGGCACTGCCTGGGTAGTTGCGGGTGCTTCCACTTGAGTACGGGTTGTTCCCAATTAAAACAAAAATTCAAGGTCTCAAGCTCTCAAGATTTACTTCGGTCGCATACCCTAGCGGTCTACGTTTGTGAGCCTCATAACTCCACGCTGAACATCTGTTATTGGTACGCTGTATAAATCTTACTTAGTACCTTCCTAATATTCACAAGTTCTTGGCGATTCGTAAGGCCAATACGGCATCAGACTTCTCAGATTCGAGCGTCAATGGGAATGGTACCGATTTTTGATTTAAAACTGTTGCGCACCTCGTCGGGTTGTTTCAAAATGAAATCTGCAAGCCGATGCTGCCAAAAATTTAAAAGCAACAGATTTGTTGTTTCTTATTCGATCAAGCCAAAAAATTCAAATTCCACAGCGGGTAGTCCAGCTGGATTCAACAATCCATTCGTTTTGGGAGCCTCCACTACTAGATATGCTATGGTCATGTAACGGTTCTATGGTAATGCCAAGAAGCTACTGATTTTAAAGGCCGGCCTTCAAATCTAATGCCAGTGCCCTATTACCTTTGGAATTTGTAGTCTCACGCCACCAGAAATAAGATATGCCTTGTTGACCCGTTCATTCCGCCAGCGTAGGCAATGAAACTCAAGAGGGGTGGTCGCGCCCGCAGGACGCCTGAACTTGCAATATATTTTGTCAAGGAAGGCAATTGCGTCGAGGTTGTTGTGATGGGTTAATGGTATTGCCAAAACCTCTTGGTTTCAACGACCCCGTTTTGAAAATATGAGGTTCCGGATTTGCTACAACGGGCACAGCAATCGTAATTCTCTACGCGAAAAAGTACAATGAACTGCTCCCATTTCTCTGCTAATTTCCAACTTGATTTCATCATAGGGGCCGAAACATCCCCCTCCCTTTACATTAATATGAATTTTCATAAGAACCCAATGAACCGCCGGACTCCGCAAATTGGCTTGGAGGCTTTCGATGACAGAGGGTTCTTTTTTTTGTTTGGGGAGCGCACACTAGTCAGGATCCGAGGTTACGTTCAACCGCATCTACATCCAACATGTAGTTTTGGTCTCTTGGGATAAGCGCAATAGCCGAAACCCAAGATCCTCACCATATAGGACCATCTCGAATCATGGTTGCCACCCCTGGCCCAAAAGACGATGTACGTAACTGCGAGATCATTCTTAAAGGTACCTGTATTCCTGAGATTTGTTCACTCACTCATTGATTCACTGAAGCTGGTTCATAAGTTCATGGCTTTAGGTGCTTGTGAAGAAGAGCACCGTGCATTGGGTTTGAAAAGCGAGCACCTGTGTGGCGTGGCATGAACATGGGAGCTTTGCACTGTATTGCCGCAAAACCGGGAGATCCAGGCCTGACTTGCTGAAAGAACCGTGCATGGCATCGAAACCTTAAAGGAAGAGAGCAGTCGGCACCACCCCAGCCTGGGGAATATCGGCCGCTGCCACTAGTACGGTAGATGTGCAGACGACAACCTATTCTCAGCGTGCGCGGGCGCCTTGATTCACAACGAAGCGCGGACTGCCTGCCTCCATCCTCTTGCCATCGTGGCTGCATCATAATGACAACAACAACTTTGACGTTACCTGCACGCAGAGCTAAAACCAGCAGTATGCAAGCTTAAATACCCGACGATTGGGCAGTGTAGAACTCCAGGGGGGCAGATGGTGGGTCTGTCCATGCTACACCCAGTTCACTACCCACGTCCTAAATGGCACCAAAACTTTGGTACCCCTTGCCTACCTCATGTATGGACCACTCCACCATCTGGAACCTCTGCGACGACTGACTCTAGTCAGTGCTGCAGATACTCTACTCTACTGCATATCATGGGCACCCGGTTGGCCAGATAGAACACGGACTACCGTATTGAGGAACATGCAAAGCAACTGTAACTCACAGAAATGCACGTGTGTCGAAAACTTTCTTTTGACTACCCTCAAGGTCCCCGTACACCTCCTAGTCACGACTTCCCAAATCCCAGACTCAAAGCCACCCACTCGTGTGGGACACATTGGGATGCAGTCGGCTATGCTAGAAAATGACATGCGTGGCTGCACTGAAGGCAGGAGTGGGTTCGTTGAAGTTACCAAGTTTATTGGCTGTGAGGGTTTGGGGGTTCCTGTCAAGAAAATTGGCAGCTTCCGTGCTTTTTTCTGGTGGCACTCTAACCATCATGGGGAAGAACACGTCTGCCATTGGCTAACGATTTGGCACGGCAGAGCCCAAAACCGCTTAGAAGCGCTGCCGCAAGTGGTACTATCTCTCCGTCCCCACAGGGAACACTAAACCCTAAATCCTAAACCCTTTATGAACCCTAGGCGCCAAGGTAGGTTCCATGTGTAGACTTGGATACCTGGGGAACATTTTCCGTAAAGCATGATTAAGGACCAAGCAGGGTACCGATTTTTGCCATCACCAGACAAGAGCTAAGTTCAGGGTTTAGGGACTTAGAACCACCACCTTGTAAGCACGAAGTTCCAGGTCACACTTTAATGCGGGCGCACAATAACTGTTATAGTGAAGGTCCCGCGAAAACTGAGGGAAGTACGAATTGCGTTTGGGTGGCTAAGCCAGGTAACGCTTCATTTTTCTTATAAAGACATAATATACTCAAGAGGAGGATCTAATCCTACTTTGTTGGGGACTATAACATCCTTTCAGAAAATCCCAATATGCACTCACAACTATTGCTCCAAAACCCTGTATGAGGTAGGAGGGGACATTCTGGTCCTCCCAAGTGGATGACCCACATCTACTCTGGAGGTGTCACTGTGGGACCTAGGTTTTTGAACATAAGGTTCCAGCCACTGTTCAAAGCGCTATCTGGAGCGCATGGCAATCATAAAAACCCTCACGCCGGCAAGGGAGCTAGCGAGGGAGTGGGGGCAAAAAAATCAAAAACAAGAGTCTACTCCAAAACCTAGACCCCAAAGCCTCAACCCTGAAGCAGACACGAACACTAAACCCCGGAAAACGCCTCACAAAGACTTTTGGCCATTGAACGGGGTTGTAAGTCTGGTTGCGAAGAGGACACTTTCTGGGGCCTAGAGGGGTTTCTAAAGATATATGAGTTGCAGGCAATATTTCGTACATAATTCAATGGACATGGTTTCCTTATAATTAGGGACTATATTAAGGACTATACCAAACTACAAGAGGGACCCCTATGTCCACTGTTAAGTGTCACTTAATAAGGCTAATATAGGGAGTAACTCATATGGCGATACGTGGGAATGCATGGGATTTAGGGTTTCCACTTTTTTGGGTAGACATCTGCCAAGGTTACCAAAAATGCTGAACACCCTCCCTGACCTGACTTCCATGTTGGTGTGAGAGAGGCACCTGCTAGAGAGCTATTCCTGGTTGGGCTCGTGTAGGATTGAACACTTCGGCTGCAGGGGTTACAGATTAAGTTCTGCTGCATGACGGGGGGTTGGACCCCAAACCCCTAAACCCTAAACCCTAAACCCTCGAGTACGTATCTGTAGGTTTCCCAAAATTAGGGGTACCTTTTTGGGGGGCCCCATATTAAGGACTATAGTATTTGGGGGTCTATATTGGGGTCCCCCTATTTTGGGAAACTACCATCTAGAAATCCCAAACATCCGCAGTCTTCCCTAGTGCTCCCAAGGCTCCCTAGACTTCCCCCGTACTTACCCCCGTGACCCACCCCGCTTAAGGACCGAACTTGAAGCCCAGACCTAAATGAAACCCGGTACTGGCCAAGGGCAATGGGTTTAGGGTTTAGGGGTTTAGGGTTTAGGGTTTAGGGGTTTAGGGTTTAGGGTTTAGGGGCAATTATAGTAAGCCAACTAAACCCCTACACCACCATAGACCCTATTACCGAACCTTAAGTGAATCCCCGAGACAAACTTTTCGTGGTTGCTGTTCAGGAGCTGAACTTAAGCTATCGTAATATGGGTATATAATAGATAGCGGGGCTCCCTATAGTAACTCAATTTAAGTTACCCAACTTAATCACAATCCTTTACCCAGAGTCCTAAGCCAACCCTGAATCACCCTCAACCCTAAACCCTAAACCCTATGCCAACCTGCCTGCAACCTGCCTGCATGCACGTTCGCGCATCCTGCCGTGATGGACACTGCGCCCGCTAGGATGCCGTTGCACATTCCTGCTTGGACTTTGGGTTTAGGGCTTAGGGTTTAGGATTTAGGGTTTAGGATTTAGGGTTTAGGGAACCCTAAACCCTAAACCCTAAGGATCTGCTTAGGGCGTAGTGGTGGAGGCTCAGGGCCGGCCAAAGCTTAGGAGGACATCCGAAACCGGACAAGTATGGGAATCTTTTGGGCTGTTTTTAGGGTTTAGGGAAAAAAAGGGTTTAGGGTTTAGGGTTTTCACTGGGCTTTGATGACCAGGAGGGTTGAAGCAAGGAAAGGCCAAAGGGTTGCAGTGTGGGGTTTCATTGTCTGAGGTGTGGGGGGGGGAGGGTTTGGGTTTCGGATCCTATACCAGATTCTTTGAGCAATAACTTCCTACGAGCAGACCGTTTCCAGCAGAAGACGCAAATTAAACACGCTTTCAGGTTATCCTTCAAGAAATTGTTGACGGATGTTGCGCAGAAGAGGTGTTCGGGTTGTTTGCGCTTCCCCGAGTTACAGGAATTCATGTTCAAGGATGTCAGGTGTAGGGGTTCAATCCTAGTCACCCTAAACCCTAAACCCTAAACCCTAAACCTGTAAACCCTAAACCCTAAACCTTAAACCCTAAACCCTAAACCCTAAACCTGTAAACCATGAAGAGACTCCTCTGAGGTAAGGTCAGGGCTTCCCTAGAGGACTTTGAGAACCCGGTACTTTCCTGAGAGCCGACAGAAAACACCCCTAAGCTCCCAACAGTGAGGCTGAATCCGAACCCTAAGGGTCCAAGGACCCAAATAAGAGGGTTTTAGTGCTCAAGTACCATTAATATTTATGAACATGGGCTTTAAAACCCCATTCTTTGGGTCCTTGGACCCTTAGGGTTACGCCCACTTTCTGACGCGCATCTTCCCTTTGCAATCCGAATTCCTCAAGTAAGGACCATCCGGCGATCCGTTGGACTGTTATTTTGGATATGAAGGAATCTTTCACCACCCTGTATACCTCATACACCTTCGGGGCCCTACGTGGTGTCAGATTTCCTCCGTCCACGATACAAGGTTTAGCCCAAAGGGTCCATGTAGGTATATGGTATATACTTAGGGCCCAAAGGGGTTCCCATATCCTACTTTAAGGCCCAAGTATATCCCATATATCCTAAACCCTAAACCCTAATCCCTTAACCCTAAACCCTAAACCCTATATCCCTAAACCCTCAAAACTAAACCCTATATCCCATATACCTACATAGACCCTTTGGGTAGGGTTTAGGGTCATCTTCTTTGGCCACGTCACCTCGGAAGTTTCGAGTTTTGGGGGTTTAGGAATCTTACGCTTGAATTTCACAGCTCGGCTTTTCTGAGGGTTTCCCAAATTAGGGGTACCATTTTGGGGGGGTCCTTATAATAAGGACTATAGTATTTTGGGGTCTACATTGGGGTCCCCTAATTTTGGGAAACTACCATATTAGAAGGGTTGCTCCTCCAAACTGAGCCCGTTTGTGAACCCCTGTAGGCCCAAAACGTGAACATGACTTGAAACAATCCATATACCGGAATAGATCTCGGGGCCCTGTCAAGTTTCAAAACTTATGGGTTACGTAAAGTTACATAGGGATTGTGGTCTGCGACAATTACCAAGTATCCCCGCAGCGTATAGCTATGGAGCCCCTGACGTGACGGGTGCAGTATTTCTTCGTGGTCAGGAGGCACCAGGCCTACCACGTCATACTTCCGGGTCACAGCCAGTCTTATCAGAAACCTCAGTTCAAATTGAGGCTTGTGTTGCCCTGCATTTGTAGCTTACGGCTCGGCATTCAGATTGCTTCGAACCTTGGGTTTTGGACTTTGGGCTATTGAAGGCTGCGACTCTACAGCAGCTCTGGGCGCAGTATCGATCCATGGTTCATTCGCGAGTCAGCTCTACAGGAACGGTGCGCGCGTCACGCCGGGCACCGTGCATCCGCATGTTGCCCAAACGCTACACACCAAATCTCAAGATCCGAAACCGTGCAGTAAACCCTACATGGGCGTCACAAGTAGGTTATGATGGGTCAAAACTTGTAAGCTAGAGGGAAAGGAGGCTGAGCCCTCAAACGTTGCGGCTTCGGAGTCTAGATTCTCGGGATGACTGTCTGCGCGTACCATTCAGTATCATTCAGCGGCATCTTGCCCGGAAAGGAAGATAGGGTTTAGGGTTCCGAGTGCAAGGCTTAGAGTTGAGGGTTTATAGGGTTGAGGTGAAGGGGAATAGAATACTACCAGACGTAATCAGAGGGCAAACTGGTACTGTTTCTTCAGGCTACTGCAGTACACAGCTGCAGATGTTTTGAGTTGACGAGGGCCCGCGAAAATGCCCGGGTTTGGGGCGAAGGTTCCTATGGGGTTTAGGGATTAGGGTTTCCACCATTACTGCGATTTTCAGCTTTCCGGCGTTTAGAAGCAAACTCCGGGGGCTCGCCTCGCAATTACATTATAGTAGTTTCCATTTTCGTTTCCATTCTCCCAATATTATAATGCCCAATATACTACAGTAGTTTCCCATATAAACGCCCCTTTTTTTCCGCCTAGCAGCTCTGGGCCTTTCGTTTTTGGGTTTAGGGCTGTCTATGGTGTTCCTGGACCATGGATGGCCGCTTCTGGGATATAACCTTAACAAATGTAGGACAGGACTCAAAAGCCGAAGGACATCCCGGGTTCAGGTACCGGAATATGCGTTCCAGACCCTTATGAGAAAGACTCTGGGCCAGTGATTTGGAATCTGGGATCAGGCCACACTGTTGACTGTAGCAATTGTAAAATTTAGGGCTTAGGGAATAGTAGCAGCGTCAGTATACCATGCAAAGAAAAAATGATTGCAGGAATGAAAACTCATAGCAACAACAGCAGCAGCAGCAGCAGCAGCAGTAGTCGTAGTCCTTAGGGGGTGTGCAAGAGGGGCTCTATGCTACACCTATTACCTAAACCCTAAACCATAAACCCTAAGTCCTAAACCCTGAAAATCATCGAACTGTTTCAAAGACTGAAGGAAGCCATAGAGCACGGAGAGCCCGCCGGTGGAGCCTCGCCAAAGGGAACAATCTTGAAGATTTATCGGTGTCCCAAAATTAGGGGTACAGTTTAGGGGATTATAAGGATTATGTAAAGGGTATTTAGGGTTTAGGGTTTCCCAAGATTAGGGGTGCCTTTTTGGGGGGTCCCAATAACAAGGATTAACATATTTTTGGGTCTAGATTGGGGTCCCCCTATTCTGGGAAACTACCATTTACTCACTAAGGGTTAGTAGGGAGTAAAAGGAAATACCTTATGTAAGGATTATATAGGGATTATATAGGGGCTACCCTAAACCCTAAACCCTGATTCTACAAGAACTATATTCCCGCTTTCCCTACTCACAACCAGGAAGTCTAGGTTTAGGGTTTAGAGTTTCTGAGTTTTAGCCCTTACAGGGCATTGAAAGGTTTGGATCTTCTGGCCTTTCAACGATTTGGGGACGCTTGCCCTCAAGGGCTGACTTGGTGCCAAAGTTGTAGATGTCGAGGACTTAAGTTACGGAACGGGGTCCGCCATCAGCATAAAAACCCTATCCCATTTGCCATGGCCCTAGATCCTGACTGATAATGATGAGCACTAAACCCAAACTCCTAAACTTTAAATCATACCTACACCCAAAAAATCGGGAAAGCCATGGCCCAAAATCCTTCGAAACAAACCAGCAGGCCATTGTTCTACATCATTTTCGGCTTAAGGTAGACCCTAGACCCAGCATCCTGAAAACAAAAACCCAGATCCTGAGACCTTAACATAATTCATTTTGATGCTTCCTTGAAAGGGGTCTATATTGGGGCTATTTAGGGATAATGGAAAAGAAAATGGAGCCTACTATAATATAGGGTTAAGTCATATAGGCTTCTTGACCCTAAACCCTAAACCCTAAACCCTAAACCGCAAGCCCCAAGCTAAAGCTTTTGGGCCCTCAAGTTGGTGGATCTTAGGCTCATGGCCTGCCAGCGTCGTGTTTACAGCCACCTGGGCTACCAGCGCCGAGGACCTTCACGCAGTTTAGGGTTCAGGGTTCAGGGCTTGGAGTTTAGGGCCCTCCACCCCCCAATACTCAATGCTTCCCTGTAATACATAATGGTACTCCATTTCGGGCGTTTGTAATTTGGGAGAGGGCAGGTGTATAATGTTAGAATACATGACACATGAAAAAGAACACCTATTCGCAGTTTTTCACCAAGGCAAGGCACGACTGGTTGTGCATGGTACCAGCCGAACCCATGTTAAACGCATACCTTGGCGGAGGGTTTAAGATTTAGAGTTTAGGGAGGAGTCTGGTATAAGCCCGTTGAAGGCTTTAAGTGGACCCTGGCGCTCTAAGTCCGTAGGGAATACCTACCTTCAGACTAAAGTTTATTCTTCTTCTTATCCCTAGGGCGCCCCGAAGCCGCAAAATTAAGATCTTGAAGGAAATCCTTCGCGGCTTAGGGTTTAGGGTTGGTTTAAGGTTATAAGCCTTCTGATTTGGAGACTTTCCTTGGCTCTGGAAGTCATCGCAGTCAAGGCTTAGTGGTGGGGTCTTGGAGAGCCCCCATCACCAAGAAAAGTAGCCGCAAACGCGGTTTAGGGTTCAGGGTTTAGGGCGTCAGGATTTAAGTAAGGTTTTGGGCTTTAGGATTTAGGGTTTAGGGCCTTAGGGTTCAGGGTTTAGGGCTTTAGGAATTAGGATTTAGGATTCACGGGTTTAGGGCTTAGGGATCAGGGTTTGGGGTTTCCACCACCATGCTCCCATATTCTATGGGATCTAGGTCGGCCTCCAAGCAAGAAGCCTACAGAACTCAGGTTAATACTCTTGGTACTGGTGCAAATAGTGTTCCTATTTCTGTTTCTATTGCTATTATGTACCATTGCGGTCACTCTTACTTGTTACTCTTATGTATGCGTACGATTGCAAACAAGTACTATGATCAAAAGTCATTAAAGATACTAGTTTCTATGATTCTGTTAGGAGGTCCATAGCGAAGCTGTACACCTTCGAGCTACCCACCGGTCATGGGGCTCTATCAGACTTAGGTTTCAGGGTTAGGATTTAGGATTTAGGGTTGTAATTTTTAAGGTTTGAGGATTTTAGGGTCAAGGCCTTTAGGATTTAGGGCTTCAGGAGTTAGGGCTTATGGCTTAGGGCTTTCGGATTTAAGGTTTAGGGCGTTAGGATTTGGGGCTCTCGGGTTTAGGCTTTAGGGTTGGGCATTAATTCCTTAAGGCTTCAGGTCTTCTTTGGGGTTGAAGGTTTGGCTATATTACAATGCTGATGTCATGACCTGTTCCCTAATATTAAGTCGAAGGCACGAGGAACACCAAGCCCCCAAACCTTATACTTTAGGTGGACCCCTCCCTGTATAGTAGGAATATAAGGAACACCAAGCCCCCAAGTCTTATACTTTAGGTGGACCCCTCCCTGTATAGTAGGAATATAAGAGGACCCTTAATATAATCACCGGTATCCGCCTTCTAGTCACCATTGCAGGGTGAGGGTTCCAGCTAACCTGTACCCTGAACCAGTTATGCGTTTGAAAGTAGAGTTGTGGATGGCGGAACTTCCGCACCCCATGCCCTGTGTGCCTAGGTGGCGCAAGATTTCCGCCATCCATTGTAGCAACTATTGGGGGGAATATCTCCTAAAAACCCTGAACCGCGTATAGCCCCATTATTGGGGTATGATGTCAATCTATATTTTGGTTTGTCATTTATACACAATTGCCGGGTGTCAGTCAAGGTTTGGAACTGGAGGCAATGTAGGTTTTGTCGTTGTGTAGGTTTAAGGTTCAGACCGAAGGCTTTGGCTTTCACGTAGGCACTCAACAACAAGGAGACCAATTTCAAGCACCGTAGACTGTCATACCCTAAGGGTCCAAGTACCTAATAAACATCTACTTACCCAAAACCTGTACTACAAGTCCTATTGCCCAAAACCCAAGTACCTAATTATTGGGTACATGGACCCTAAACCCTAAACCCTATATACCCCTATGTATCCCTATATATCCCCTTTAAAAGGACCCTACTTATTGGGTACATGGACCCTTAGGGATAGACCTAGCAGCATGTTTGATGATTTCTGACTTCGGGTGAGGGAGTGGGCTTGTGACGCCTCGAGCCAGACCCAAACCCAAACCTGGGATCTGCTTGGCCTACATAGGTCCGAATCCTTCAAGGAGGCTCTTCTGTAGAATAAGGGGGACCAGGAAGCATTTAAACCCAAGCATTTAAATATTGAGGTAGGGGTTCTTATTGTAAAGAAAGTAAATGCCTATAGTTAAATGCTTCCCTACACCCTAAACCCTAAACCCTAAACTAGTTAAATGCTTCCTAGGGTTCCTGATAGAAAGCTCTCGAGCGAGACCCAGCTCAAACCTTGCACCCGCCTGGTCTGGACAAGTGCAAAACACAGACGAGAGCGCGATCAAAGATCAAGATAGGGTTTAGGGTTTAGGGTCGAGGCAAGGGTGGAGCGCCAGCGGGGGTGGGATCCTACGGTTCAGGGTGGGAGTGCTTTCAGCGCCAGCGCAACCCCTCGATGAGACACCGAACCCATAACCCTAAACCCGTAAACCTAAACCCCTGACTTTCAATCCCAAACCCATAACGCCAAACCCTAAAACCATAAGCTTACACCCTATATAAACCCTAAACCCATGACTCCTAACCATAAACCCTAAGTACTGGAAATCACTTCAGACTTTGGTTTGCAGCGCCAAGGACGCCAGAGGTGATCCACCCAAACCCCACGTATAGCAACCTGGGCCTCACAACTAGGCTAAGGGTTAAGGGTTAAGGGTTTAGGGTTTAGGGACCCTAAACCCTGAAACCCCGAACCTCTAAACAACCCCTAAAAAGATCCATGGGGTTCAGAGACCCAGGAACTTTCAAGCAATCATCCAAACAGCCAGGCAACCAGCCAACCCACAGAAACAGCGTTCCGAGTACCTCACTTTCTGACTACGCCACCACAGACAGGGGATAAGTTCCGAGTGTTTGGAACTTAGGTGCTAAGGATATTGGAACCTCCTGGCAACGCGTTCTAGTCCCGGATTGGCGATTCATGGCTTGAGGGCATCAGATTTCAAGGGTTTAGGGTGTGGGGTACTTGTTGAGGGCTGGTCACCTCAGCGTCTGCTGCCTGGCGTGCTGCTTTCAGAGCTTTGCGGCTTCAGGTTTTTGCAGGTTTGGGGTGTAGGGCTTAGAGCCTAAGATCCAATCTCCGCATACTCCGAACTCGGGGTATCTTGCATTCTCTCATTCACTATTACTAATTATTACCATCAATACTGTGGGGTTTTCTGGTCAACGGGTCATGTGCAACCGCCAAGCCGACAAAGCTTGTGGCAGTCCGGCTGAATCATATGGCAGTTTCCATAAATAGGGGGACCCCAATATAGGCCCTAAGACATTCTAGTCCTTATTATAGGTACCCCTCAAAAAAGAATCCCCCAATTTACGGAAACCCCCATATCGGCGTTGGGCTCGGAGCGTTCTTCGAAATAGAAAAATTGAGGATTTGGCCTTTAGGGTTGAGGTTTAGGGTTGCGGGTTTAGGGTTTAGGTTTTTTGGGTTTAGGGTCCAAGCTCAGCCCATGATTTTTCAGACCTTCTGCGTCTTTTTGCATCGGTCACTGCTATCATCCGGAGATTTAAAATTACCTTTCCTTTCCATTAGTTGGACGTAACAACTAGGTTAATAATGAGATAATTGCGGTTACTATGTGGTTATAGGGGTTATTAACCTACTTACTAAGTCCCCCTGACCCTCCAAGTAAGCCCTGAAGTCCTATAGGAGTTTCTATGTCTTTTCCATTCTCAAAACTCCAAAGAGCTCCAGTAGCTGCAAGTATCTGTTGCAGGCCTTCATCTTTAGACCATATAAGAACTATACAGATTACATTCCCTTATTCCCTACCAAGAATCAGTAGAAATCATTCTCTACACACACAACCAGCAAATCAAGGCTCCTTTTCTCTGCTGCTGGGCCACATCGGGCCGGGGCAAAGCCATTACAATTCTACTTTTCGTTGAAGAAACCTGTAGATTTCAGGCTTTGAAACACTGCAGCGCAATGGAACCCTAAACCCCAAACCCTAAACCCTAACCCCTAGACCCCTAAACAGCCACTTGCGTCTAGGAGCTGTAATGCAATCGTATGCATGAAGCCCTGATGCTCTATGGACCTCTGGCTGTCCTCCACCAGCTGCAAAGAAAACATTCTTAACTTGTTCCATGGGGTCCACTACCACCTCCGCCCAATATACTACCCCCTAAGTTCCCGCTACTAGAGTAAATCCTAAACCCTCAACCCTAAACAGCCTCACTCAACCTGAATTCCCAAGAACCCATGACTGTTGACGCCTCCTCCAAGACAGGCTGCAACACGAGATACGCGGTTTAGGGTGTAGGCTTAGGGGAAATCTTACAAAATTGCGATCCATGATAATCCCCTCCCCTGCCCTAATCTTAAATCTCCCGCCTATTAGTAAATACTCCCTATTGGACGATATTTAAATATACTGGGAATATCTAATATTAGGGGGCGGTGGGGGGTGGGGTTGATGTTAGGGGGATTGCAGCCCCCAAGGTGCGGTGTAAATAGGGCGGCGCAACACTTCCTGCCTCCATGCACAATACCTGGACCTCAAAACTAGGTAAAGTAATGGTCCAAGCCAATAAAGAAAGCCAGAGAATTCAATATTCTCCATATTTTTTGGATTCAGGTACGAAAAAGGTCTGACGGACCCTCAAGGATGCGGGCTACGTCCGCTCTTCGCTGAGCTCCCTATCCTCGCAAATATGATGAAAGTCCAGCCCTCCAATGCTCCGAAAACCCAAGCTCTGACTCCAAAGCTAAGAGCCGCTCTACCTTATAAGAATGACCTTCTGTTCCCACACCCTAAAAGCCAGCAAGAAATATACATGAAAACCCAGCATGTCATTGAGGACTGAAATTGGTAGTTTCCCAAAATAGGGGGACCCGCATTATAGACACCACAGTCCTTACTATCAGGACCCCCAAAATGGTACCCCTAATTTTGCCTCAACTTCTAAACCCTATATATATCCCTTATATAATCCCTAAAATCCCCTTAAAGGTACCCCTACTTTTGGGGAAACCCTCAATTCTCCGAGATACAACTAGAGGGAGGTTGTGCGGCTCGAAGGAACGTGGCTCTTTGAATCGGTCATGACGAGGGCCTCTCGAGAGCTCGGGTGGACGGTTGAAGCGTTGAGACTTCAGGGTGTAGATTTCAAGGTTCAAGGCTTGCAATAGTAGTAGTATTATTATTCGTAGTAGTAGTAGTAGTAGTAGTAGTATTAATAATAGTAAGATTAATCATCATTCGGGGTTGCGCATTTTAAGCTTGCGGCTTCATGGCTGCAGGTTTAGGATGTAGGTTTCGAGGCCGGAGGGTTGATGTCATACTCCAAAGCCTCAGCCAGAACCCCCATACCCAAACACCGAACTCGCAGGAGCAAAGCTCTTAAACCCGAAGCTTTGGTTTCGACAACCTCTCCGGACCCCTTCCTAATGCTGCATGTTGAGGGTTAAGTTCAGGGCTTATGGGACATACGGAGGTTGGGGGCTTACGTCGTAGGGGCTTTCGGGGCTTGTCACACTTCAGTCTAGCATTAATCTTACTCGTTGGGGATACGCAAGGAACGTTTGAGAAAATCCTATTTGGGCTTATTGGGTCCTGTGACTAGGCGGGAAGGCTTACATACTATTGTCTTGGGTCAAGTAGCAAAATAGCCGCCCCGTTTTAGGCACGTTGGCCTCTCGGACGCGATAACATAACACCCTCGAACAGGGGCCGAATTGCCATAAGTCCTCAACCCAAGACCCCTAAATCCTAAACCCCTAAATCCTAAACTCTCAACCTTAAACCCTAAACCTAGCAGGTCCTCAACATACACAGGCTGCATGCACCTTCAGAATATTAAAAAATAATGCAGATGCCAGCTTGCCTCTTTCTGCAAGTCTGCAATCCCTATGGGTTGCCCAAAATTAGGGGTACCTACTAGAATGGAGAATCAAATGGAAAAGGAAATGGAAAATGAAATGGAAACTGGGATTATATAGGGGATTATATCGGGTTTAGGGTTTCCCAAAATTAGGGGTACCTTTTTTGGGGTCCCAATAACATGGACTATACTATACTGCGATGTATAGGGTTTAGGGTTTAGGGTTTAGGGTATATTGGTGTCCCCCTATTTTGGGAAACTATCCCCTCGTTCAAGGCCACGTGGCACCGTGGCAGAGGCAGGGAGGTGGGCTCAGGGCCAACCCTTCTTAACTTGATTTCCAAAACCAAGATATTTGGCCAACAACAAGGAAGCGCCAAAGCTATGTTGCATGCACCTGCATCTCAAACCCTTTCAGCACTGAACGACAAGGTCTTGTGCCCAAAAGACTTGGGGTATTCCTGGAGGCCCCGCAAACATGTCCTTATGAGTAAAGATCATAACGAGCCCCTTTTACACTTCGGGGATTCTTCCATTCATGCGTGTTTTGCTCCCAAAGAGGCCCTGCAAAAGGCAGGCCGGCCGAAATTCGAACTTTTGTGAGCCTACGCACGGGGTGTCTGTGGGGCCTGCTGTCTGCCTGCAGAGCCTGCAGAACTACCCGATAAACCCTAAACCCTAAACCTATACCCTGGACCCTAAACCTCAACCGTAAACCCTTTCCTTGGATCCCAACCGATCTCTTTGTTGCTAAGCGGTGGAGCGAGCCAGGCAAGGAGAGAGAACACAGCAGCGAAACCCAAGATGGTAATTACTCTGAATAGGGGGACCCCATATAGACCTGAAATACTAATAATTAATCCTTATTATGGGGCCCCCTAACAAAGGTACCCCTAATTTTGGGAAACCCCCCATATCAAGTCCAGACACAGAATCTTGAGCCTCTTCACGAAGATAGCCAACACCTTCATTCATCCTAAGCTTCAATATTAATCCTGAAGCCCGAGATAACCAAACCCCCTTTCAGCCTAAGAGGACCGCGCCGACGAGAGCGCCAGTGCCACCAGTGACGTGAACAACGCAGCTGCCCGCAAAGTCTGTGTAGCCAACCCCTGCATATGGGCGGAGGACATATGAGTCCCAGGAATACCGTCAACCCTCCTTTACGATTTCAACACCTTCCCCCTATAAACCCCAAACTCCACACCTCAGAAGCCCCAATTCCAAAACCCTACACCCCCCTACCCTCATAAGATGATTTAGCTTCGAAACCCTAACCCTTAACACCTACGCCCTAACCCTAAGGGGCCAAGTACCTAATAAACATCTACTTACCCAAACCCCGCACTAGCATTCCTATTACCCAAAACCCAAAGTACCTAAATAATGGACCCTTAGGGTAAGACAGCATACCAGCACCCCAAACCCTAACACCTACAGCCCGGAACCCCCAAGATAAGGGCTTACAATAGTACACCCCCCCCCCCCCCAAAGGTTCCCCCCCCAGGGTTTAAGGAGCTAAGGAGGACTATATAGGGCTTAATAAGGCCTAGTAGGGTTCTAAATCTGGGGGGGGGTACCTTTGGGAGGGGTACTATTGTAATCCCTTACAAGAGAAGCCAGGCCACCCAAGAAGTTGGTCAGCCATCCGCCACCTTTGTTCAACCACCACTTGGAGGGTCAGGGGGACTTTGTAATAGTGGAAAAGAAAATGGAAACTACTTTACATAGGGTTTAGGGTTTAGGGCTTAAGGTTTAGGGTCTAGGGCCAGGGGGTCTTAGTAAGTGGGTTAATACTAGGGATACTTGGGGTTACTATATGGGTTATAGGAGTTATTAACCTACTTACTAAGTCCCCCTTACCCTCCAAGCATGGACAGAAATGCTCCCAGGTTCAAGGTTCAAAGTTTGGACTCCACGATTGCTCAACACTGTCTCCATGCCATAAAGCGTCTTACAATCGGGAATACACAGGAGCACTGGAAGTCCCAAAACTTACACGCTTTGATGCTACACTCAAAAACGTACTCCTTACAACCCTCTAGACCCCCCTAAACCCTGTACAGTGCTAGCCACTACCACATTGGATCCCGAAGTGCCAAGACACTCCAGCTGGAGGCCACAATGATCGGGTAGAGAACGCCGGACATGAGGAAGGCGTAGATCTTTGGCAGCTGGCAATATTGTGGAGAGATGTTCTTGAGGGTATACGGTGTAAGGTTCAGGACTTGAGGTTCAGGATTCAACGTTCGGGTTGCATAAGTGCAAACAGACACCAAAGCAGTATAAGGTCCTGGATGGATGGGCGGCTGTGTTTTTCTGGCTTTGCTTTGTTTGCGCCATATTTTTCCCAGCTGACTGGCTGCAGTTCTCGGGAACTTGTGTTTTGTTCACTTCCTTTCTGCGCACATGGTTGAGCTTCATTCTCTTTTGAATACTGTTGCGTACCATGTTTGGTTGAGCTTCAGGGGCTTAGACAAAACTTCGGCATCTTGGTTACTCAACAATTACAAGTTTGAGGGGTGGCTTATTTGAGGCTGAACTCGACAGGAGCTAGGGGCAAGTAGGTTATGTTTTTGGGCTGCTGGTTTCCCTTGCCTCTCTTTCTCTCTCTCTCTCTCTCTCGTTTTTCTCTGCTACTCGCCCCCAGGAAGTTTCCATTTCTTTTCCATTATCCCTATAATCCCAATATAATCCTTATATAATATAGTAGTTTCCCAATGTAACACTATATATTCCCGATATAAACCCTAGGGGCACCGAGGCATCGCCCTTAGCTGGCTTACCCCTGTCGTTCCACCACATCCTATACGCACACGGAATCCTTCCCAGTGCTTGACCTCAAGCCCGCCCCTTGCTCCCGTGCTTCCGCGTGCCCCTGCAATGCCACCCTAAGGTCCAAGGACCCAAATCATAGGGCTTTAGGGCCCAAATACCATTCATATCATAGTATTTGGGCCCTAAAACCCTACCATTTTGGTTCTTGGACATTTAGGGCCAGTGTTCGAGGTGAACCCTTAACCCCAAACCCTAAACCCTCATGATAGGCGAGATGATCTGGCGAGATGCGGCATAGGTAGAGCTGCGAGCGCGCTCCAAGACCGCTCCGCTGACTATCGTAGATGACCTTGAGCTACAGAGGAGCTATAGTCTAAACTCCTTCAAGGGGATTTATATAGGGGATTATATAGGGTCTAGGGTTTATAGGGTTTAGGGTTTAGGGTCTAAACTCCCTTAAGGGGGGTGTAAAGGAGATTATATGGGGGAGTATTCTCTGGGTCATTAAGGGGGATACTAGGAATTTAAACTGTATCTCATATGGGGGGCTCTGTTCTACTATCTGGTTGAATATTAGGACCATATGCATATGCTAAAGTGTACCTAGAAGGGGCCCAACATTTTGAGCACCTACCATGCAGATTGCCTGAATTTGCATTCATTCCAACAAGAACAAAAGGACAGTGATAAGGACGCATCTGTTGGAATAAGCACAGGGGGTTCTGGCAATCTCTAAGGAGGATCATAGCATTTTGAAGTACATAATAGAATAAGAAAATGGTATTTGCGGATATCTAACAGAGAGAGGCCTCTCTTGTGGGAAGCTCATGTGTACCTGGAAGATCTTCAGGTTCGCACGCGAGCCGTTTTTGTCAAAGCAAAACTGGGAACCCCTAATCCATGTATTTCAGCCGTGATAAACTCATGCATAACCACTTTGTTGTAAGCGATGACACCTGTAGAGGTACAGTTGCGGTTGGGTGCCTATGTGGTTCGGTACCCCGACGGCAAAAGATTAAAGTTTGATTTTTGTAGAGGGTTTAGGGTTTAGGGGCGTAGGGTATACGCTACCTGAAGAAAGTCAAGCTCACCTACTGAGCTTGTACGGTACAGGTACAAAATCCAAGAACAAGCGGCGTCGTGCAGCAGGCCCAGTTGAAGAACCAGGTCGCAAGATTTGGTGCGCAGACATTTGAACCACAGGGCCATACCTGAGATTGCTGGGTTGCTATTGAGGAACTTATTTCAAATAACCATAATATGGATATAGAGTACATAATAGAGCTTTCTTGGTAGAGTAACTTAGTGTAAGCTCCTTAACAGCAACCCAGCTGGTGGGGGCACTGCGCATACCCAAAGGGGTTAGAGGGTACCTATCTCCCGGGCCCCTCAATCTAAAGGGCCAAAATCACACGCAAAGACTTGGGGATTGTAGGGATAGGGCGAGTTTACATCCACGCATAGTCTTCCACCTACATTGCATGGGCACATTACAACACTTCTTATTTCCTGTGCCCTGAACCTTAAAAGCCTTAAACGGAAGTTGAAAGCCTACACCAGCAACCAGGACCCTCAGCACACGGCTTGCGTCTCTCTGGAATCATCTATTCATACTCATAATAAACACCCTTCCGCCACTAATATGAATATTCTCTATATCGGGTGACATATCCAGTACTGGGGATAGGGTGCGCTTAGTATGAGTATGAATGGATTATGCTGGATTCATCTTGTTGTCAGCGTAATCAATACCATGGGCAGAACCATCCGTTGTGTAGTTATTGCTACACTGGTTCGTCCTTTCAGCTCTTTTTCTGTACAGAGTGATTTACGATATCTGTTCTTGTTGTGGTTCCCGTCACTTGACCGGTTCTAGCTCAAAACCTGGAGCCAGTAAGCACCGATGACTAAGCCTGCACCCTACACCTACAACATGTGAACATGGCCCTGTGGACCGTCCTAAGCTTGAATCCTACTGCAGCTATCTTTTCTCTCTTTTTGTTAGGCCTTGCCTCTCACAGTAACTCTGTAGACCTTTCCGGGCCCGCAAATGTACCTCATCGAAACACTTATTTCTGCCAATCATTACGCTCATTTCTGCCTATCATGACGCCTATTTGTGCGCTTAAGAACATTTACTTCTGCCACACCATAACACCTTTTCCTGCCCCATTAACACTTGTCGCTGAACATCATAACACCTCTCTCTGCCCCATCATAGCATGTATGTCTGCCCATCACAATATATACATATGTTTGCGCATCATAAGTCTTAATTCTGCCACATCACAACACCTTGTCCAGCCCCATCAGAACACCTACTTCTGTGCATCGTAAAGCCTTTTTCTGCTGTTTCTGGTCATCATAACACTTCCTTCTGCGTATCCTAGCACTGAATTCTGCCTCATCATGACACTGGTTTCTGCGAATTTCTGCCCATCGCATCACTTCTTTGTTCTTCGCATCACAACACTTGCTTCTCAGTTCTTCCTGCCCCGTTATCGCACATGCTTGCCTAGCATGATACTTGTCTGGGCTGAAATGTCACGAATCTCTCTGCCCATCATAAACCTTATTTCTACACATCACAACACTCATTGCTGCCCCATCACAACACTTATCTGGGCCGAGAGAAAACTGTTATGATGGCCGGACCTGAGACCCTCCTGGGCTCTGCCCTTCATGTTCATTAAGCATCCTTACACGAGATCAATATAATGATTTCCCAATTGTGACGCACTGATCCACCTTGAAAACACAAGGCCACGCGGCTGGAGAGATACCCCCCTCGCTGGCAGTCACCAGAGAAGACCCAAAGAATCCTTGAGTTTACGAATTTGGGCGAAGGGGTTGAGACTTGTCTGAAGGAAAACAGTGTGGCTGAGGGTGTTGGATTGGGGGGCGTTGCGCAAGACTGACCCTTCAAAAGCTCTCATGATCATGGAGGATCCCGTTTCTTCGGAGCCCGTGATTCAAAGACACGGCGATGATCACAAAGTGATCTAGCATCATAGCTACGGTGGATACTAAAATTCCTGCTGCCACTAAGTCCCTTCCACTTTGAGAAGCATGGTGCTATACACTTCATAGGTATTCAGGTCATGCAGTCACGCACGACTCTTAATATCAACAGTATCACAGGGAGCTTTTAGCGCATGCAACTCCCTGAGGGTCCAACAATCCAAATAATGTGGTTTCAGGGCCCAAATACCATTTATACTATAGTATTTTGGCCCTAAAACCCGATTATTTGGGTCCTTGGACCCTTAGGGACTGAAACAGAAATTCCCAATAACGATCCAGAATCCGCTGCTGCCGATAAAGCCAAAAAGAAGCTTCCCTGTCACAGGTTTCGGCTTGCTAGTGCTTAGGGTGTAGGGTTTAGAGTTTAGATTTACGCTTTCAGGTTTAGTGTTTCAGGTTCAGGGTTCAGGGTTCAAGGTTTAAGTTTTAGCGGTTGGGGTTTGGATCCCTGCAATGACAATCCCGAAATAATCCCCCACAACTGCAACATTTCCTACTCCATTCCCCCTTGAGCACAAGTACGAGGGCTTCAGGAACCTTGGGGCGTATGGGGGTTGGAATCCGTCTAGAGCGTTAGTCTGTCTCCGTAAGCCGTAGTTTGAGGGCTTAGGGTTTAGGATTCAAGGTTTCCCTCAAAAACAGGATGCACACTTTGGAGAAACCACCACGCAGGAGGTCAAGGGGTCATGGTATGACCGTCCTACTCTGTAAGACGGGGGGGCACTGAAAATCACGGGCCTCCAGAAACGCTAGGGATGGAAGGGGGGGGATAAAACGTGGACGGAGGTCCGTGTTGGGGAATGTGTAGGGTATACAGGGAGTGTATTGAGAAACTCCCAGATCTTCTCAGAAAACCCTAATTCAACCCCTAAACCCGAAACCCTACACCGGGCACAGGCTTTTGAGTCCCCAGCGAGCTTTTCTTAAGGGTCTTTGGAGCAGAGCTTTGGGTTCATGATCTCCAGGCTTTAAGGCAAGGATTGTGCTGGAGGCCTACTTAGGCATATTACGAAGCTCTACTGTCGTCTACTATGGTATGGATTTAGAGCTTAGGGCTTAGGGCTTCTAAAGGGGATATAACTTATAATGACCTTTTGATACCTCGCGCGCTTGCCTACCCAGCCTGGGGCACATTGTGAGCTATGCTAAGAGCGATGCTGGTGAAGGCCACATATCGAACATGTAGGTTTCGCAATAAGTAGAATCAGGTTTCGAGGCGTATTTGCAAACGATCTCACCTGATTCATAGGAGGACTATAACTTAACGGCATGACTAGTAATTAGTCTTATCATAATGCTTCTTAATTATCACCATTACTGCTCTTTTTTACTTGCATCAATATTTTGATTACTGCGACGCAAGTTTCTCCCCCCCAAAGCAAACGTTGCATGAGTCCTGGGGTTTATCAACTTCATGATGGTTGTCAAAATTATGGTCCCTTTTGGATCCCTATTATAATGTGGCACCTAGTATTTAGGGTACCTAAAAAGAGATCATAATTTTGACAACCACCCTTTTAGAGGCTAAATTTCCAAGATTCCGCATTTCTGGGAACTCGAAGGATATGTTCTTGTTTAGGGCGGGTGGTGGGGCTTAGGGTCTAGGAATTGGGGTTTGAGGTTTTGGGTTTAGGGTTCAGGGTCTGGGATTTAGGGATTAGGGTTTGGGGTTTAGGGCTTACGGTTCGGGGTCTAGAGTTTAGGGTTAAGGGTCTATAGGGCTTGGGGTTTCGGGTTTGGGACTTCGGGTTGAGGATATAGAATTGACTACGTGACCTATTGACTGCCTCTCTAAAAGGCGATTGAAGATTCTCGGTGGCTCGTTGAAAACTCTTTGGCGCTTCATTTTGGGAGTGTCCTGTGGCAATCCAAGACTCAAAACCCTCTTCGGCAGCCACTTAGTGGTTTCGGACGCCCTCATGGTTGACGCTGCAGCTACAAGCAATCCGATCCTAGTACCTGATGGTAGACCAACAATGAACTGATAGTTGATAGTTGAAGAGATGCCCACCTGGGCTTATAGTCCCCCTTAAGAAGATAGAATATGGGGTATATGGGGATCTTATTATAATATACCCAAAGCCATATTCTATCTACTTAAGGAGGACTATAGGGTTTAGGGATTGTTTTCTGTACCTGAAGCTAATAAACGTATGCAGAGTCACCGCCTTTCATCACACCTTCTTGCTCGGGTGCAGATGACACTGTCTCAGCCCAAAACACACCGGAAAGGAAATGGGAGATTCTCCAAATCGTCCTAGTACCTCGTTGAGGAAGCCCCTTATTTTAGGCAGGTGTTAATGAGAGTTTCAGTTGACTCAATCAAAACCCTAATAACTCTTTGCAATAACAACCCCATTGATAGTTAACCCTCCGGGCGGGTGTGGGAAGGGGCGGGACGTGGTTTATTCTCTGAGTAAAACTCGAGAGAGTAGCCTTTGACCCAAAGTCCACCGCTGATCCGGAGCTTCCTGCCTTTAGCCAGACCATAGCCAAAGGACCACCAGGCCACAGTTCCCGCACCTATTGTGTCTACTTGTTGCGCAAATATGCTACAAGTATACGGTGGATTTAAGACGGATTTTGACGGACTTTATAAGGCTTCTACATCAGGCTCAGCGCTTCGGATTTCGGGTTGGTTTGGCAGGCATGTACCCTTCTCGTAGCGGTTTTGAATTGCTAGCGGCCAGCGCTACACCACGGAATCAAGACGAACAAGCTTTTCAACGACAGCCTGCTCTGGAGCAATGCCTCAGATCTGTCCTTCAGACTGTCGCCTCAAATGTGCCCAAGCTAGGATGATATCAGCCCTGGAACAAAATCGGCTCAACCTCCAGCTTGGAGAATAACAGCCTAAGAGCAACAGCAAGAATAATGCAAGTCTAAACGAGAACTACAAGCACTGGTAAGGTCACAGAAACCCCGCCAGGAAGGCCCTTTTGCGCGCTGTGCTTGTAGCAACAGCAGCAGAAGCAGCAGTACGCGAGTATGGGTGACAAAAAATGAGAATAGGAATGCCGGGCTCGATGAAAGTTGTTTCAAACTCCAAGATTCGAAAATGATGATAGTAACGGAAAGTAGCCGCTGTGATAACAAAATGATGAAGAGGAGGCAGAAAAGCTATTATTGTTGTTGTTGTTGCTGCTGCTGCTGCTATGGTTGTTGCTGTTGTGGCTGTCGTTGCTGTTGTTGTTGCTGCTGCTGCTGCTGCGGCGGCGGCGGCGGCGGTGGTGGGGGGCGGTGGCGGCGGCGGCGGCGGCGGCGGCGGTGGTGGTCGTCGCTGTCGTATGGAAGAGGAAATACAAGTCGTTAGAAAGAAATGGAAGGACAGCGTTGAAAGCTAGGAAGTAGGAGCTGTTCGTACTGTTAGTAGCCATTTTCGATCTGGGGTTTATGAAGACGTTGGCGCCGAGGATACAGGATCTGGTTTCGGGTTGTCTCGTCCAAGCTGCAAAGTCTACATGAAGGCCCTTCGCGTTAGCTACTTATATGTCCAAGCTCGGAAAACACATTCAACACCTAGGAAGTCAAACCCCAAACCCTAAACTTTAAAAGAACCGAAAAAAACCTGCAGCGCGAAGTGATGACGTGGAACTTTGCGCACAAGGGGTACCCTGGGTCTGGCTGAAAATTAAGGGGCCACAGATGGCTTGTTTTGAGAGCCTTCCATTTTGAGCTGTTGCAGGGGAGCTTGTTGGCTGAAATCTGCATCATTTTACATTTACAAAGCACAAGGTGCCACCAGTTGGACATGTTCAGAAGCCATGCGACCCCTGAACCTCTAGCCCGTTGCACTCAAACCTCGGTGTCCCAAATCCAAATCTCTGGGTACATGGGCACTGCTCCACACCTTTTTTTTCAGTGCACAGAATGGGTGAGGGGATGCAAACAAGCTAATCCCATATTCATAAATGCGCAGTGCTCTTGCCGTGCCCTTTCATGAGAGACCCTCAAGGTAGGTAGCATCTATTTTGGCGCTGGAACCAAATCAAATTTTATTCTGCTTGTAACCCGTTGTGCGCAAAGAGATGATACAAGCTTACTCTCAACATTATCGGGGACTCTGGAACCCCTCCATACCCTACGACAACCATACTAAACCCTACAGGCAAGAAGCAAAGACCCTAAACCCTCAGCCCTCAACCATGCACAACCTTAAACCTATTACACCCCCCCCCCTATAAGTCCTAAACCCTAAACCCTGAATAGTAGTTTCCATATTGCTGTCCATTATGTCATTGTCTCCTCTAAGCCCGGGTTAGGGTTTACTAAGCCCTTCAAGGCAAGGTGCAAAGCCCCAGGACATTCTTGACCAAGGTGTCAGAAGCATTCCGTGCTCGGCAGGTACCGGTCTCGACGAGTGCAAAGCCAACGTGCATGTACCTAGGGTTTAGGGCTTAGGGCTTTAGGGTTTAGAAGTTTAGGGTTTAGGGTTTAGGGCTTAGAGGGCTTTGGGTATACTACTTGTAGCTTGGGTCAGTCCACCACCCAGCAATGGGTACCATCAAGGACTACTGCAGGCATACTAAGGCCCTAGTAACTCCATATCCGGGGCCATTACTGTAGGGGGGATTGACTGAACCGGTAACCCCAATTATGGGATAATTCCTAGCAAGCTGCAGGTCCTTGGGGTTACAGGAAGAAATCATACTTACATGTACCTCTAAAATATGGAAAGACTACCTCCGTTGGCTGTTTGGAACTCCAGGAGTTGTGGCTTTGGATCTCAGGGTTAAGGGATACACGTTTGGGTTGTACTGCTTCGGTTTCGGACATTTTTCAGATGTATAGGAATAGCTCAGAGGGTGTAGGGTACCCTACGCCCTTGGCCCTGAACCCTAAACCCTGAACCCTGAACACCTAAGCCCTAAATCCTAAACCCTAACCCCAAAAACATTGAGCCAAGACATGGCGCATCAAGAGCATGCCGCATATCAGCAGCCACAGGGTGTCCTCGCGAGGTTTAGGGGTTTAGGGGCTTAGCAACTAGGGTTCTAGGGTTTTATTAGTGTTTAGGGTTCTAGGGTTTTAGCGTTTAGAGTTTAGGGTCTGGAGGCGTACGGAGGTGATCAGTTTGGGCTTTAAATTCATCCCTGAACCCTCAGCCCTAGGCCCCAAACCCTGAACCCCTGCTTGCGGAGGGGTAGTCTAGAGCGGGGTGCTAGGGAAACCCATGAGTTTTGAATTCTGGGTTTGGAGTCGCTGGGCTTGGGTCCTAGGGTTTAGGGTTCTGGTTTAGGATACAGAATGGTTGAGGGTTTCAGGGATTTGGTTTAGGGTGTAGGGGTGTTGGGTTTGGATCATGGGCTTCGCGTTTTGGATTTGGATATCCGGCATGCCGTTAAATGGCTTAATCAGGTCAAGGCTTAAGCTGCAGGGCCTCCGCCAACAGCTCTAGGAAGCTACAGCACGACAGCCCCCAATAGACCTGTAAGACCGAAGTTCTTCTGAACATTCTGTGCCTTTTGAGACCAACTTTATTACGGCATCTAGCCCGGTGCGAAAAAGGGGGCCATAATGTTAAAACTGCCTCCTAGCACACAAACACAAGTACCCTGCGGGGAATACTCTCCCAAACCAGAACGGGAATTCCGGCTGCACAGGCCATACTTTACACCATGGAGGAACTTTGGCATTTCTTTCACGATTTGCGGCTTAGAGTGCCGGGTTTAGGGTTTAAGGTTCGTGGTTTGGGGTTTCCGGGCTTTCAAACCCTGAATAACCTAAGCCTTCTAGCAAGATTGTGGACTTGGAGGGCCGGGGGGGGACTTAGTAAGTATACTTATAACCCCTATAAACCATCCAATAACCCAAATTATTATGACCATTAACCTACTCACTAAATCCCCATGACCCTCCAAATAGACAAAATGCCTGTGTAAAGCCTAGGCCTGCCCCGGCCATCTGGACAAAAATTCCAAACATCAGGCACAACGGGTTTAGGGTTTAGGGGTTTAGGGGTTTAGGAGTTAGGGGATTGGGGGTTGAAGAGTTTAGGGATTAGAGTTTAGGGTTTGGGGGTTCAACGAATTTGGGAGCCCTTCATGGGAGTCCCGAAAACTCGGACAAAAAGAACATTGGGTCCATCCTGGACCCCCCCCAGCCCTTTATGGAAACTCCTATTGTGCCGCCTTATCCACGTCTTGGCGTTCTAGTGGAAGATGGTAGACTGAAACCCAACGGTACACCAACCCTTCATCTTACACTTTCAATCCCAATCCCAAACCCTGCACCCTAAAGGGAGCTTAGGTAATACCTAAGCTACCCCCCTGGCGTCCAGAGCCCGCGAGACGCCATCATCGAAGCGCCGAAGGCCATCGAAGTCGGCGACGAGGCGTTCCGACACCGCCGGATCCTTCGGCTCGGAGCTTATTGTGGGGTTTAGGATTTAGGGATTTAGGGTTTAGGGATTTAGAGTTCAGGGTTTAGGGGTTTAGGGGTTTAGGGGTTCAGGGTTTAGGGTCCACCCGAACCCCCAAAGTATGTAGAATAATGGCCTTCTGCGGCAGTTTTCGAGGGTCTAGGCAATGATTTCACCAACTTCTGAGAGTCCTGGTAAGGTTTAGGGTGCTAGATCCAGGCTTCAGGGCTCCGGGGCTAGTAAGGGATTTGGGGATTACATGGGGAGGAGTAATGGGCTTATGGGGTGGTGTAGGGCCAGGGTTGGTAGGTGGTCCCAGGAAGGTCCACAAAGAAATGCTTCACTCTGCTTTGTGCATACTATATCTCAAGGGTCCAGGGACCCAAATACTATGATATGAATGGTACTTGGGCCCTAAAGCCCTATGATTTGGGTCCTTGGAGCCTTAGGGATACGCACTTTGGACCTTGGAATTAAAGACTCGGACTTCATTGTCAAGACCATGGTGCTGATGTTCAATCATGAAAGCCTCGCGACACTGTGAAATTTGCCTCTTGACGCGTTGAGGCCTCAGCAACGCACCTGGCTCCTAAGCCAAATCCCCTCCTGAATCTGCGGGTAGTGCTTAGGTTTGATTCTGAGTTTGGATGCTTTACCCTTTTGAGCGATTGGACTTTTGGTAGAATGCCGTGTTTCTAATGTGTGCTGGTTCTATTCACGCTGTGGATGGAGGAAATTTTGCACCACATCATATACCCTATACCAGGTATACTTACAACAATGAGGGGATCCTAGGCGGTTCAACAATTCCTCCATCCACCATAGTTCTGAGCTTAGACTTCTGTTGTGCCTGGAGATAAGTCAACAAGGAGGCCCCACCCTTCAGGACACAAGGGTCGACCTTTGAAGGCCCTTACTGTTCTCAACGAAAACCCTGTGTGAGCTCAGTGCACTAGAAGATCACAGCTTGCAAGGTATAAGTGTCCTAAACCATAAAAAAGAAAGTTCCCATGACTCTTCCATTATCCCTATATATCCCTTATACAATCCCTATAAAGCCCATATATGCCTAATTATACGCTACTTAATACTCATACATTGCAAGCGTAATGAATTTCATGAAGAGGCCGGCTTGCAAGGTATAAGTTGCCTACACCCTAAACCCTAAATCCCTAAACCCTACACCCTAAAACTTAAACCCCTAAATCCCCAAATCCTAAACCCCTAAACCACTTAATACTTAGCGTCGTGCAGGATCTGTAAGGCTAGGTTCCCCAATAACCCCATAATCGGAGGCTTTACAAGTGAAAACATTTCACTCTTATCAGCAGAGTTTCGACCTGTAGTCGCCGATGCGCCTCAACCTAAGGAATGGTTTAGGGTTTAGGGGTTGGGGTTTAGGTTTTAAGTTTTAGGGTTTAGGATTTAGGGTTCAGGGTTTCGGATTTCGCATTGTAGTTGTAGATTTGGAGACTATGGCAGTTCAACTTCATGGCTCCTAAGCAAACTACAGCCAGATCCCAAACAAAGACTGCTGCTCTACCAAAGGAGGCTATCTGGGTTGCCATGCTTGTTTGGGAGTGTACGCTGCCGGCTTCTCAGGGTGAACTTCACACCCCAAACCCTAATTAAACCCTAAACCCCTAAACTCTAAATCCCTAAACCCTATACCCTCAGGCCCCTGTGGGTTCGGAGCTTGGGGTTCCATGGTGCCCAGATAATCAAAAGCAGTTGAAGATCGGTGAGCAACAACGGCTCCTAAAACTGACGTCCCGAAATCCGTGGCCTTGCGCACGACCCAGACAGGGTTCAGGGTTTAGGGTTTTCTAGACTTCGGGGTACCTTGAGAGGGGATATAGAGGTTTAAAGGAAGGTTACATATGTGGCTTAGGATGTCCCTAAATCGTCGTACTAAATCCTACGCTCAAGCCATCCGAAACTCAGAAATCAAAACCCCTAACCCATCCTAACTGTCCTAACTGAGGCAAAGTGTCCCGATCCCAATCTCTAACCACATATGAGCTATAGTCTAAACTCCTAGTATCCCCCTTAATATCCCCTATCGTAGTCCTCTATATAATCCCTTATATAACCCCCTTTTAGGAGTTTAGACTATGGCTCATATGAGCTATAGTGAATACCTCCTACATAATTGAGTTAATGGAGATCAGTTCTTTTTTTCGGGACGCTACTAGGGACACTGTTTCGGATCTCTTAATAAGGCTAACATTGACAGTAGCTCCTATACATACCTATAAACCCCTACATAATCCCAGTTTCCATTTTCTTTTCCACTTGGCTCTCCATTTTGAAGGCAATCTAAACCCTAAACCTCAAACCCTAAACCCTAAACCCCAAACCCCAAACCCTAAACCCTTAAAATAAAGCTGTTATTGACAGTGATTCAGACCCAGCAGCCGCTGCCAGCTTCTCATGAAGTTCTGCTCTGAGGGCTCGGATCTCCTCCTACCACATGAAAAGGGTATGGGATATAAGGTTTAGGGTATGGGGTTTAGGGGTTTAGGGTCTGGGGTTGTAGGGGTTTAGGGTTTAGGGGTGTATATAGGGGTTTTAGGGTTTAGGGGTTCTAGGGGTTTAGGGTCTAGGGTAGCCCGACACCTAAAAACTCAGCAACTTGGAAGCTTCTAGAACCCCAAACCCTAAACCCCCTAAAGCCCACAACCCTAAAGCTTGAAACCCCAAACCCCGTCTACCCAAAATGAGCCTTAACATTCCTTTGCTCTTTGGGCAGAGAAATTGGAGCTCAAGGTTTGGGGTTACAAGGTTTAGGGTTTAGGATTGGGCGCTTCGGAACTCAAGGCGCAGGATGCATGCCTTAGGGCTCGGGTGTTCAGTGTTTCGTGCTTTTAGAGGTTTGGGTCTCCTTTTGACGTTTATACCCACCGCAAAATCTGGGGTCGTTCTGCAAGTGCACCCAAACTATGAAAAAACCGGGGCTCGTTGTCGTGCTGGTTGCTAGCAGGCGGTGAATCAATGGAACATAAAACGGTATGGAAACTATATTCCAGATTATACACGGGCTGCTATAAGGATCCATTCCCTACTAGCAACCGGCAAGTTAAGATACCCTAACGCCTTCAAATCATACACCCCGAACGCTAAGGTAAGTTGTTTTAAGCCTGTGGTCTTGTCCAAGTTCCGAAGTTAAGGGCTACTGCACCCTCAAAGGTAAGCTTGCTGCTGATGATGATGTACGGCAGTAGCTATGAGCTTTGGGTTTCGGGAGAGCTCCTCAAAAATGAATCTTAGAGATGCACCGGCATTCTACCGGGATCGTTTTGACTTCCCCTTGAAAGGGTCCACAGGCACAGAATCCAAAATTCCAAGAACCTCAAACCCTAAACCCTCTAAACCCTGAACCCGAAACCC